>CM026428.1:10995789-11140084 GCA_014871385.1 Ceratodon purpureus | reverse complement strand
TAGTCCACAGAAGTGTCAGGATCGCATATGGATTGCTGCTTCTCTTGCTTGGTTCAGTTGATTGGTTGTAAATTCTGATAATTTTGTAAATGCTGATAATTTTGAATCTGAAACTGGATATGGCGCCGGCGCCGTCAGATGATAACGTGTGCTGTCACGGAGATTATTTGTGTACATTTCTTCTGTTGGGTATGATATCACTTGCTTTGTCAGTTCTGGACGTTTGATGTGATATGCATTATACTCGATTACTCACAAATCTAAGCATTAATATCCAAACGTCTGACCTGGTTATGCGCCTGCGAGGCGAGATTCTCAAGTGCGATGTCACAGTGATTATTCGGGTGCCAATGATTGATTGGGGATGCTGTCACTTGCTCTTAAAACTTCTGGTCCTTTGATGCTGATTCGCATCAAATTCGATTACTCACGAATCTAGTCTTTAGAATCCGAATATCTCAACTCGATTGATAAATTAATGGAATTAAGATTAATCTAGTCATCGACCATTGCGATTTGTTATTGGGCAGGTCATCATGCTATGCCAAGCCTGTCGACACATTACTTCAAGTAACCCGAACTTTCTACATAATTCATTCAAGATGACTAGGTATTGGAGATGATGAAAAGAGCTGTATTTATGAACTTTCAAATTAAGAGTTCCAACAGAGAAGTATGCCAGTATGCGGTTGTAAAGATTTAAGCATACTACGAAATATCGTCTTCTCGTCATAAAAATATTATAATATGATCTGTCAATGAATACAAGGTGAACTCAAGATTGCGGCGATTGCATCTTTGACGAATCATTACCACTTCTACACGCAGTGCCTAACTGTCGACTATGTACTATATCCTATGGAGTTTTTGCGATATATTGAAGGCAAAGTTAGACACGAAGTGAAAAATCGCTGATGTCAAATGGGATTGGCGGCAGCGCCTACAATATTCTTGGACGCTTAAGCATCGGAGTTGGTTGGAGACCCGCCGACATTTGCTGGTTTCGAGACCTCGACGCCGCCTGTTGATATGGTCAAGAAAAATGAATCAGGACTAGTGATTTCACATGGAGTGACCATATGAATCAAACTTTACACTAAAAGGAGGAAGATGTGGACGGTATTGGCCCACCATAGATACTGTCAGCTCCGGATGATTCGCTTCCATGAACGCCATCCGTGTCTGATTCCGAGCTAGACTGGGAAGGAAACCCGTAGTTCTGCAACCAACATTGTGGAAATGGAACTCTGCATCCTACATGGCAACACTCCGGATACATCGCTACCCGTATCGCTAAACAGAATATATGATAAAAATGGCCACATGGAGTAGTCTCAAACCTCGCGCGCCGGGAAGCCAGTGTTACACATTTCGCATCGCCGGCCATCATCAGCCAGTGGAATGCTCGGAGCTGGGATTCGCTTCGATAAGCTTAGCTGAGTGTGATTACCGTAGCTTTCGTAATGTATCGACAGCTAAGGCATGCTCAGCTTCAAGTTCTTTGTATTCCTCCTGCAGCTTCTCTAGCTCCCTCTGTGCTTCTAATAGCGTTGCAAGAACGCAAGAATTCTCAACATACCCAGGCAGATCCCGAAGCACGCGCTCAGCATGCATTCGGTCGTGCTCTAGTTCCAGAAGGTTCTCCCGAAGCTCCTGTAAATTAGCTCTAGTCTCCAGTCTAACACTGGCGTCGTGTGTCATGGCGTCAATCCTCTGGGCCTGGATGACGGCGTCCTTGACAGAAGCCGAACAACGAACATAACGCTCGTGAGTATCGCGCAGTAACCCATCGGCTTCAATAACAGCATGGCTCCCAACGCCTTCTTCCGGAAGGGCCGGTTGCTGCAACTGGTACTCCTTATTCAAAATGGCCTCACGGGCTCGGGCAATAGCAACTCGGTTTCCTGCATTGCGTGCTAGTTCACGCTTGTGAATCAAAATGGAAGCAACACGGGACGGCCTAGGGCTACATGGACTAGTCGGCATCATGAACTGCTGTACGTCAAAGCACCAAGACTGTTATACTAGTACGAGTGCTAGAACAAAGATCACACAAGAACTGGTTATGTTGCGCATTGACAGGAGCGAATACTTGAATCACATATATAGTAATTCGGATTGAAGGATGTATATTTTGTCGTGGACAGAAAGTGACGAAATCCAGAGTTCTGTTGGAGTTAGAAATTAAGCTGCAGTCATTGGGATCAGCAGAGTGTTCAATCGGCGCCGGCGCCAGACGGCATCCACCGGACAGGTCATTACAATGGCTTCTCTCTCTGAACGAATTACATTGATAAATGCCCTTGTGAATCTTCAATTTGAAATGTGTACCGCAGGTGACGCTGCTAAGTGATGAACAGTCAATAAATTTCAAGTGGCGCAGTTATGAACTCATTACGGTCAAATCTCTACCTGAATCTGATCAAACAGGTGGCGATTTTTGGTTATGAACTTGGGTCGGAATGGCACTCAAATTTGATAAAGACCTAAATGCAGATAATCTAAGACTGTTCGTCGAAGATTTCTCGGACTGCTACGTATGCTTTTTATTTTGGGGCAATTAGTCGTTAAATTCCGGGCTACCGGTTGATGTCTGAGTTCGAGGAGATGTAAAAATTTACTCACATTTTTGGCTAGTTCATTACATTGGGACATCCAAAGTCGACAGTGAATTGTTCCGTGTGCAGATATTTGATTTGACGCCGGCGCCATACGCAAGGCTCCTGGAACCGACAACGTCACGTTGATATGATGACACTGCATGACTAATAATGTTTCTTCTGTGGCTTGTCTCTTCACAACGTCATTCTTTTCAAGGGAACGTAGAAAACCATAAGCTTGTTTATATTGAGATTTGAGAAAAATGTGCAACTCTTTATTATAGAAAACCGTGCCGGATAATTATCATCGAGGGTACATTCTAATTGCAGAATTCCAGTGTCTATATACTAAGTATATTGCGCCTGAGATTACTTAATAATAATAATAAGACTGATCTACGAAGTGATCTAGTCGAAGTTTGATTGTAGACTATGCAAAAATTTAGAGCATCTTCTGGCGTTTAAGGCAAGGTGACCTCGGCGAATTCGGCATCGGAGGAGTTGAAATTGCCTCTCTTGGCGTGGGATTCGTTTCATCTTGAGAATCACCTGCAGCAGACAAGCAATTATGAGATAATACAATGGTACTGTAATAGAATGCCGGCATCTATCTGCATGGATCTTCTATGGTGCTTGCGGAGTATCGCAAATCTTACCACTCACACTGACCCCGGAGGAGCTGCTCGCAGGGATGCTCTCCATCTCACTCTCGGTTACTGCCACGCAAGGAAAACCGTATGTCTCTAGCCAGTAAGGTGGGAAATCTTCTCGACAAGTCTGACGGCAGCACTCTGGGACCATCGCCACTTGGATTGCAAGGCAAAAGATATGGTAGAAGTGGCCACAGGGAGAAATCTGAGCATCGCTTGCTGGGAATCCAGCACCGCACATCTCACATCGCCTGCCATCATCCGGTAATGGGACTCTAGGCATTTGAATACGCCTTGTGAGTCTTAGATGCGTGTGGTCCTCGTAGTTGTGGATTGTATCCAGCGCAAGTGCGTACTCGCCCTGCAGCTCACCAAGTTCATATCTCAGTCTTTCAGTTTCACGTTCTGCCTCCAATAGAGTGATGATTAGCGACGGGCGAAGTGAAAATCCTGGCTGAGCCCGTAGGAGCCCTTCTGCCACGGATCGGTCATGCTTCAACTGCGCATACTGATCTCGCAAATCCATTAGGTTTGCTCTGGTTTCATTGCGCAGTACGGAGTCTCCAGTGGTAGCGTCAATATTTCTAGCCTGTGCCACGGCGTCCTTCACCGATTTTGCACACATCTCAAATCTACAGTGAGTATCCCAGAGAATTCCCTCAGCCTCTGCAACAACGTCCCTCTCCGCTCCTTCCTCTGGTAATGCCGGGACCTCACCCTCAAAATTAGCTTTCATCTTTCTCAACCGATCCTCAGCTAGTCCCAGCTCCACAGCGACATCTGAAGCGAGCTTATTCTTGTGA
This sequence comes from Ceratodon purpureus, assembly GCA_014871385.1. Lineage (NCBI taxonomy): Eukaryota > Viridiplantae > Streptophyta > Bryopsida > Pseudoditrichales > Ditrichaceae > Ceratodon > Ceratodon purpureus. The sequence continues at coordinate 11,136,031 of CM026428.1, read as the reverse complement.
GAGACGATAGTGGCTATGCGAGACGGTCTACAACTCGACGCATAAGCATCACCTGTCGACATACTGCAGTCCTGTATATTGATGTGCTCGCTAAAACGGAATGCGCAACGAGAGCGACAGTTCGAGAGTAAAGAGTAGGAATGGTTGTGGAGATGAAAGCTAGAATCCTGCAAACTATTTATACTAGTTCGAGGGCATGTTCACGTAAATCATCTATTATAGGGGCACCCTCCGGGCTGGTCAATTTCGAACTGGCGCCGGCGCCAAACGATAATCTTCTAGCCGTTGTGAAATCGGCAATGCTTATTACACATTCATGATACCGGTTATATGATCTTGTCATGCACTTGGATATTGATCACTCGCTTGAATGTTGCAGATGAAATTGCCGGCCTCTGACAGGTGGTTACCGGTAGGCGCCGGCGGCAAATCAATGTCTCAATGAGAACAGATAATAAGCAGCTTTCATATCTTTTAGTATTTATGGTCTATACCGGCCGCAGTCATTTGTTTACATAGACTCGTTTTGAATTGGGTAATCTTGGTCCTAAGTATCTTGTTCTCATAAATTTTGATTGTGACCTTTGTGAACATAGAATACTTTAGAATTGTGTAATGATCCTCCTAATAACCATGTTCTCGTAATACTTGGATGTGATCGAACGACTACTGACTCTGAAAATACTTATACGATCAAACAAGGAAATGACATAGTCATTGAGTTCTACATTGTGCAGTCTCGGCCAATTGTATGATATTTGCTAGGCATACAATATTGTCCTACTCAATCAGTCGGTATCTTTGAGTAAGTTATCTTTGCCGGCAACATCCCCACGCCATCTAGGACGAGTCATGGGGTGGTACTGGCCACGTCTATGTTGAACTCCAAGTTCTCATCATTTCATCAACCTCTGCCCGGCTAAGCGTTGCCTGATGCGGTCGCTCGTCATGAACTGGGACTCGCAAGACTTTGTGGTAGACATGGTACATATGTTTACAAGTCATAAAGAAATGCCCAGGCTTGGTGTCTGAGACACTGTTTACAAAAAATGCACAAGTGCAGGATGGGGTTTCACTTATGGTGATTTCATATGTGACTGGTCTATTTGTTGTTGTTGAAATTGTATGCAATTGGAAGCTGTAAGAAGACTGCCCAACATTCTGCTCGAGGATTCTCACATTAGCAATCATCTGAAGCCCGGCATTCCTTCTTGGTATTCCAGATTCCGTCAACGTCCTCCGATTGACTTTCTTTCCCGCACGTCGAGGCGGCCTTTTCTGAGGATCTAAAGGGGAGTGATTCGGAGGCAGTGGAAAATCATATCCGCTTTCAGGTCTTCTGTCTGGTATGATTGGATCCTCAACGAGAACAAAGCCATTCGTTCCTAGTGCACTTGCCTCAATGGTGGTTAGGCTTGTTCCCAACTCCACTGGCCAGATTTCCGGAAGTGCAGGGGGTTTTCCACCTTTAAGATGAATGACGTGATCGCTAGCTACACAGCCGTGTGATGAGTCTCGGCAGAACCAGAAGGATTGGAAGCATCTTTTAAATCGAACCTCCGAAACACCATAAAAGGATGGCCCAGCCTGACTTGATTGCACCGAGTCTTTTATAAATTTCCCGCACGTCGCCCACCGTCCGTCTCTGTACACGACTCCAGCACATCGGGGGTTCTCTCCTGCAAGACTTCTGCGAATTGCCCATGCATTGTGGTCGACCATGACCTCATGGAACGTCCTACCGAACTGTGATCCAGCACTTCGGTGAAGTGCATAGTGGGGAAGTTCAGGACGTTTAAACGTTTGATTCTGGGGTACGTCAGCATTTGTTCGGGTCTCCGCAATTTGTGTGTGACGGCGCTCAGCAGCGTAACGCGGCATGGGTGTCCCGACAAAACCAGTCAACCCTTCGCTCATATTTTGGCCAATTGTATCCGGAATATTGCTTGATGAAGGGAATGAGAATGGTGGATTCGAACACTCAATTGTGTCTGCCTGGGACATGCCCATGACGTGCCTGATCATATCAGGATACGATGTTGTCGAGTTTGAGAATGCTATTCCTTGCGTGCTGTTCATGTATTCGCCGGACCCGTAGGTTCGGATTCGGTATTGATTTGATTGAGTCTCTCCGTCTGCTGCCTCATTCCAGGGTGCCGAACATTGAGATTGGGATGGTCTAACATTATTTGGTTCGGATGTCGCCAGCCCCTTATCAGCATATCTAGGTGTAGCCAGCATATCTGGCTGGGAAGTTGTAGCCCTGTTCTCTGGCGGAAGGCTAGATCGAATCAATGTCGCCGTTTGCTCACTTGCTCCTTGAAAGTACGGCGGCGCGTGCATACGCGGGGGCAAGTCCTTCAGCGGTCTCCTTATGGTTCTGCTGTCCTTGTCAGGTCTGTGTGATCTGGCGTCTTTTCGTCGTCCTTCCCCAGTACCTAACCGGACACTCTGTGTCCGATCAAACTCTCCTTCTAATCCCATACCTCGTGAGTAGAATACAGTTCCCTTGACTGCCGATTTGATTGCCAGGGCTACAACCTCGGGCTTCTCGGATCTCGCTGCCTTTCGAAGCATTAGCTCGGCTTTTGTAGGTCCAGAGCCACGCACCTTGCCATTGGATACTGCCAGGCAGAATTGCTGCTGAAGCAAGGAGCGGGTCATGTCCTCAGCGCATACTGTGTAAAGATCCATCTTTACCTTAAGACCACTTGCTGATGTCGCCCACATCGAACTGTGAACCGGCTCGCACAGGTTTGTATTCGGGACCAGGGATTCACATTCGAGGTCGAGCTCAAGCTCATTTAAGTGGTAGTATGCAAACAGAGTGCGCCTCGCCATCCACCAAGTTTTCCATGCCTGCATATGTCGAATGTTGCACTCGAGCACCGCTCCTGACTTGAACCACCAATCTTCCAATTCGCGAGCCCGTTCTCGGAAGTCATCATTTGTCGGAGATAGCGCCCATCGCTTACACATTTCAGTATGGTGAGTTCGGAACTTGTCTACAATCCATTTGTTCGTATGGTCACGAATACTCTGGACAAAGTGAAAGTAACACGTCCTGAGTATTGGTTTGTCCTCCGGATCATTCTGTTCTTCAGCGACCTCGTTAACATCCCCGTCAAGTCCCTCGGTTGTTCCGTACACAATCCTCACCGCATTGTAGTTGGCAGGAGCCGCATCTGCCATGAATCCTCTGAACCTGGGCCGTGATTGTCCACATTCTTCCACGGTCTCATTAAGAAGCTCCCAGAATTTGACCTGGTTCTCGGCGTTCTCCAATTTCATTTCGCATACAGCTATTGTCAGGAGTCGCTGGAGATTGTGATCGTACACGTGTGCCGCCATAGTAGTCCAGTGATGAACGCGTTTGATGTGGTCAAACATCACAAAAGAATCTTTCAGATCCCCGCTTGTCATTCGTTTTACAATGTCAACTCCGCTCCCTATTCCGACAGTTGACATCTTGAACACGAATTTGATGCCACGCCGTGACTGTCCCGGAAAGTGGCTATCCTGTATGTAACTGTAACGAGAATGACGTTTCAGCGCAAAAATGCAGCGCTCCTGATCAAGTCTGAATTTAGTGACCAAGTTCTTTACACGTACCTTATCATGGTATGGTGGGGCATTTAGCAGAATCTCCAGTAAGGCTGCTTCATCGAGGATATCTCCTTCGCGGACCGCTGATCTTTGAATGACTGTGTCCATGAAGTTCTTGTGAGCACACCTAAACCCCACCCATCCCGGCGCTTTCATGAGCCATGGCTGGTCATCTAGAAAACGATGTATTGTTTTCGTCATCTGAACGTACGATTCACGATTTCTCCCCGGCGCGGACTCGTGATTATGAGTACCAGAGTGAACGATAACTCGAGTGTACTCATCATTAACGTGTGAAACAGACCACCATACCGCGCCGCACTGCTCAAGGCAGTGTGGTGTCCACTTGCAGAACGCACACCTCCAGTCACCATCGATTTTCGGTTCACCGGGTTTCGGTCTCAAGAAACATCGTCCCTCCCAAAACAGCGTGTTCTGTTCCTTGTGAAGGGCGATGTGGCCGCAATGGGAGTTTGCACATATAAATGAGCCTCCGCAGAATGACTTTCGTACTCTGAGTTGTGCCTCCTCCAGGACATTGGAATTGTAGCTATTTGATTTGACCCAGGGGTGCCCATCGAATGAAATGTCCGTAGATATACTATCTTCAGTTTCGACTGGCGGAAATTCGTATATATTGTTCCCATCATAGACAGATGGCATATATCTGCACTTCATAACCGGAAAATCTTTCAGAGGTAGTCTGGCAAATTCCCCAGTTGATCCGCGGCATGCCAGGTTCAGAATGATTGGCAAAACGGAGATCCCACGTGGCATCTCATACCGGTTTTCCAAGGAGACTTCGGCACTTGACTGACTTCCTGGATTAGCGCTCGACCTGACAGGATCGGGTTCGCCTGGCGGTTGGTCTCGTGAAGCTGGATCCTCTTCAGTACAATCTTCACTGTCAGATCGAATATCCATCGGAGGTGCCGGAATTTCGCAGACGGGCGAATGACATGGAGAAGTACGTATTGCAGAATCCTGAACGTCCGGGATCTCTTCAGCAGGTGCATTGCCAAGGTCTGCAAGGGGCTCGATTGGATAGTCTTCCAAGTGGAGGGTCCTTTGACCTCGCGACGTATCGATGTCGCCGCTGTCAGCGCTTGAATCATCCAGCTCAATTACATTATCTGGTTCGATCGATTTCTTTTGCCTTGTGCAGGCCACTTCGGCGGCCAGGATTGTTGAGCTCTCACCATGGACCTCGTATGACCCGAACTCATGAAATGGAATCGATATAACACTACGACCATTCCTATTTTCGGGCCAATGATGCGCAGTAAGTTCACCCATGGTGTTCATGTACTTGATGTGGATGCTGCCGAGCTGCAACTCAAATGAAAGAACTAAGTCTATTTCCAGAAGATCAAGGTGTGTTCCCGTGCAAGCATACTCAACGCTCTCGTTTCTACCAGGTACAAAAAGCTTTAACATGCGCGCTGTTGTCGCCATGACTATCAAGGAAATCCGAGGTTACGATTGCAATGTGATAGGATTCACTGACGACTTGTATGTCGCGGACTATGTTATAGGCGCTTGTTAGAAACGGATATAAACAACTTAACGGACTGCACATTATTTCGCTAGTCGTTAGACGGATTAATGGCATTATTTTTTCGGTCTAAAGAAACAAGTCGAGAGTGCCGCCGATTTGGCTTGGATTTGATATCAGCCCCCAACTCAGAAGTGAGATTTTGAACTATCCGGAAATATAGCCGAGCGTATCAGTATCGAGTCGTTGAGATGACTGATGGAGGATACCAGTCTGATTCGGCAACGGTATTCTTAGTGTCGCGTGACCTGTCGAGGGTGACAGGTAATCGTATAAATAGGTTATGGGTGCTACAATCTTATCCATTCTTTATCATTCCTACTAATCACTCATTAAGGCCGTCCAGTCTTAGGTTTGTTTCCCCCGCCTTTTCAGCTGTATCTTACCTTCTATCATCATGCCGAGCAATTGTGCAACCAAGAAACGCCGAGGAGGGGGGCTTCTTAACTCCTTCAGAGCGGGTGACGGTGGGATCTTTCAGCCCTTTTCTGGTGACATGGCCTCGAAGGCGAGGAAGGGGGCTCGGCTGGAGGTAGTCGGGGCCTCGCGAAGGTGGAAGCGTCCGAAGATACAGCCTCATTCGGAGGTTCTGCAGGTAAGCTAATTTAACTCTACTCATTTCTTGGGATGCCAGATGAATATTTGTTTTTGGGGTTTGAGTAAATCCGCTTTTGCCGTAGACGAGCATTCTTGCCGCCGGCGTCAGTCCCTGTATTTTTCCGTCCGAGCTCTGAATTGAACCTATTGTTTCACATTTTGCTGTGTCTGTCCAACCGGATCTCGGGCTTTCGTGAAAATGTTGTTTTGGGTTAGTTGTTCAGCTGGGAAACATCAGTTTAAACCGTGACGCGCCTAACATTCCCCGGGCGGATGTTCGTTTGCAAACTTTAGTAAAGTGATCAATCCAGAGAAATGTGTGTTATCAAACATTTGTATTCCCTGGGAGGATGTTCTTTGAATTCCCTGACTTAATCGAAGAGAATCTCTGAAATGTAGTCCTCTGCATTAGATGCTAGTACATGGCGCTGGCGCCAATTCGAATTCAACTACTTCCATGTTATTGAATTACCTCTGACTCCTATCCATTCGAGGGGGATAAGCTGCTAAAGACTTGAAAACCTAATTTTCCTTACATGTTATAAGTCGAGCGTGTCCATACTTAAAAAACCTGGGGATCGAAGACATGTCGCTGTTTGTTGTAAAAGTCCACCGTTCTCTCCTGGAGAAACTAAATTATGGACGTGTTTGTTTTTGACGGTGCCAATCCCGTGGGTTATTGACTGATGTATTTGATGTTGGTTGGAATGTACTGTGCACCCGAAATTCGATGAAGTGTTTGATTAGCATAGACTTAAACCCTGTGACCAGTCTCCATGCGCCATTAAAGACTTCTTACTTCAATTTTTTGGGGTTGGCAGACATCATCTAGTTCCTCGTACGAATCCTTTGTCTTCGTATGCCAAAGCCCTAATTGTCGGTGTGGGCCATAGTGACGTTCATACACTTTTGCTTAGGATATATTCAAATGGCGCTGGCGTCAAGACTAACGTCAGACACGTTTCATTTGAATTAGTCTGCGGCGTAGCCTCTGTACATGTTCCTCATCTCTATCTTTTTAAGCATTCGCTCAGGTTTAGCATGTCATTCGCTCTCAACATTTCCAGGTGCGGTTCCGGGATAACAGCGTTTCCGCGGTTGGCTTTTAGGAATTGAAGAAGGATTCGCCAATTGAGGACTACAGCGACGATGAGCCCTCACAGGACGATGATGAGCTGGTGATGGCGATTGAGAGGACTGTTGAAGCGTCCCCCACAGTGGTCTCATTCGAGCAGTATCAGGAGTCTCTATTCAACAAGATCAACATCCGCAAGCAGTTCAGTTCCAGAAAGATTTCTCCGTTTCGTCTCGAGATCCCCCTTTGCAGACTGAAGCCTACTACATGGGTTCGTCAGGCCTTCGACTCAGACATTCAAACTGTTTACGACGGATTCCATATTGGGAATTGGGGTACGAATTTCTGGGTGACTACTTGTGATAGCCCTCCCAGTTTCCCCGACGAAAATTTTTACGACCTTGATCGGTGGAAAGCAGTGTCCGAGAAATTTGACCAGGATCTGAGAGATTTGTGTGAAAGCGACCCTCGTAACAAAGGGATCTACGAGAAGATTATCGGCCACTACGTGTTTGTCTGGGATGGGAATCACCGGGCAATTGCGTGGATGAGACATATTCGCGACAACAATGGCGAACCTATCAAAGTTAGCTGCTTCGTCCTAAACGACACGGAAGCAGATCGAGGATGGATATCGAATTTCATGAGGGACATAAATGAGTACGTACCTATCTCGTTTTGCTATGACGAGGCGTTGTCTATTCTTGTGGCTGGTGATTTTTGTGGGCATTCATATACTCTGTACAAGGCACTCGACTGTCTGATTCTGTAGAGAAAAAAGGTGTAGCATGTTCTAAGGACTATTCTACCGAGATGATACTATTCCTTCCTATTTAGTTACATTTGCTTGTCGTTTTAAATTTCTTCTTCCACGATCTTGGAATGCAATGGACGCTGGCGCCATACGTAGAGTCTTGTAAAGTGAAGGTAAACATTCTCTGTTTATGAGATTATTTAGATTAATTGCGAAAACTTCCTTAAAAACGTTTGTTTTGCTACTTTTTGCAGTGGAACAGCGAACACGACCGTAAAGAAACAACTGGCGCATACTCTGTTTGAGGTCATGCAGATTTCTCAGCGCGATCCGGAGGAGTACAGGCCATATTTTACAGACCCTGAAATTGAACGAATAAAGGATGTTTGCAAAGGTCGCTGGTACAAAATGACTTGCGATGCCGTCACCGAAGTTTATTTCAAGGTAAACCAGTGCATTTCCCCTACGTTTCGCTTGATTCTGGCTCTGACGCCCTTTTCGGCATGGCGGCTAATACAGATCGTTTCTCCTCGCGCAGCGTGAAATTACGTTGGCAGAACGTGAGGCTGTAAAAGCTGTGAGGGATCGTATAAGAAATCCATCCCCAGCGGCCATTGAAGAAGCCAAGCATGACGGGGCTCAAAAGAAACGAAAACAGAAAAATGACTACATGAAGAAAATATTTCGACTGTGCAATCCCAAGTACCATCCTCATCTTACGGAAGAACTTGATTTTCACAGCAGACTTCCTGAACAACAGACTGGAGCTATGACCATCGATAATTTGAACATTCTGGTTGGAGCCCAAGGAGTGGATATTCGTCGGGTTCTCAAGCTTTGGAATGGAAGCAGCGAGGAGAAGTTGAAATACCATTTTCCCGAGGTCAACTTCACCAGAGCTGTATTTCAGAAGTGGCTTAACCGTAGAGCATGGTGGGAACAGGTACATTGATTTCTCTGCTCCCCATCCTTAATAGATATTAACAACGACTGTTGAATGTTTCAGAGATCAGTGTGTTTGAGATTGTAAACTCATAATTCGAGATTGTAAACATATGACTGTTCCTTGTCAGTAGTGTATTTGTACTTCTTGCAGACCTTTGAACTTGTGCGTGAAAGGAAGGAAAAATGGCCTGGAAGATAGATGTCTCTTCTAACCTTTTTTTTTTTAAGTTCTCAATCCGGCCTCTTACAAACCAATACGAGACTGGTGAGGGATGGATTTAGTCGAAGGTTTTCAACTAAGTGAACTTTGCGTTACAAATGAGGAGATACGTAAAACAGCTTAGCGTGACGTGTCTGACTCTTGGCGCCGGCGCCACTCATGCAAGATCTCCATTTCATAGAGGACTAAAGTAGACTTTGTCTGGAACCTCACTAGCGCTTATTGTTGACGGGCGGGGTGTTCGTTATCTGGCGGTGTCGACCATCGTGCAAGTAGGTTTCAGATAAAACCGAATGAGAGCTTTTTGTTCTCTGCCCACGCTCACCTTTCCTGACGTCAATGAGGATCGCAGTTTTTTACCAGGGTTCGCGAAGTGATTTTCGAACTTTCAAGAAAGCCAGTGGCGGACAAAGGAATCGGCAGCTTGCGTAACTGTAAGGTTAATGAAGTACTTGACGAATACTTCGACAAACTTATGATCTTCGGTTTCGAAAGGTTCTTTCCTGAGATCTTCCGCGAGGAGGATGGGCCAGTCAGGCACAAGTGCTGGTCCGAGCAAGCATCTTTCGAGCTTGGGGAGAAGGCTGTACGTAGGTGCGTCGCGAGGGTAGTTCTTTTTCTCTATGAGTCCCAGCTGCTGACTATGAAGGGAACCGGGAGCTTCAGTGACTTCCCAATTTTTGCCGACTGGCTACGGCAGAATGAAGAGGGATCCTTCACGACATATCAGATTCAGATTTACAGTCCGACCCATCTACAAATGCTTGGATGGTACATTGAGAACGCAGTGGGAGTAACGGATTATATCGATGGCATGGATGAAGTGAAATATACAATGGTCCTTGAGCAAATGGAATCGGTGAGGGTAGCGACTTTGTCACAGAAAGCGGCGGCTCTAGGGGAGGCCCTGGAGCCCTATAGAAAGGAGATATCGGAAACTGATCCGGATGACACCTCTGATATGGTAGATCGAAATTTTCCCAGCCCATCGTCTACACTAATTTCAGCGCTTGCGGGTAAAATTGAACTTGTGTACGTTCCAGTCACTAACTCAGGGACTTACACTCATTATGGTCCCCTGATGGTATCTGAGCTGCAGGAACTTATAAGAGCTGCGAAGGGAGGTGGACCCTCGAATGAAGAAGCTGCCTCCGACACAATTAGGGGCGTCGTTTCGGAACTTGAAGGAATGCGCCATCGATCTGAAGAGGAAGATGGCGACGTCGTGCCGGAGACCCAATCTCATGTCCAGCAGTCATCGGTAGCCTTAAGAGGGATGCAAACACGCCGGCTGACGGCGAACCAGGGTACTCCAGTGGAAGAAGCCGAGTTTGAGGAGTCTCAAGTACATCCAACTGTAAATCGGAAAAATGCTGGGAAGCAAAATAAGAAGTTGCCGAAGGTTGACCCTGAGGTCAGATATGGAGCAGCAAAAATTGATGGTGTGAACTCCGTCGTTAAGCTCGCGATGAACATATCCATAGAGAGTCTTGTCGAGGGTATCCCTATATCGTCATTTCAGGCTTTTATGTCATCGATCAAACAGGTATGTAATTTATCAGTCATTAAATGATTCTGTCAATCACTCATTATCTTGTGTTCGTCACGATTTACCTAATGGCATCTCGATCGTCATGACGGATGTTAGTAGATATTTCTTGCTGTCTTCGTGTATAATTCTGAATAGCCTTGCCTGGATACTGTTTCGACCGTGAATGGCGCCGGCGCCACGAGTAATCTCATTGTTCATGGAGTTGTCTTCTGATATTGGAGTTCGCTTCTTTACCCTCTGACGTGCACATGTCTGTCGGCACTACCGCCAGAGGTGTGTCGTAATTTTCAGTTTTTGAGTCCTACTTGATTTTTATATTTCAGATCAACGGGGGAAGACTGCGCCAACACAAGAAAGTCGCAAGCATGAACTGCGTGGATTTAATCATATGCGACACCCCCGACAACAGCCGTGTTCCTGGAGTGAAGGAGGGTGGACTTGAAATTGTGCCCACGTGGAATATGGTCAAGAAGACAACATTCTCGGCGATATTCCACGTTGCCGACGCATTGCTTGCTGATTCCGGATTCTTGCTCCTTTTTGTCCCCGCGGAGGAGCAACCAGAATTACTTTCCAATGCCTCGGCCCAAAATTGGGAATGCATACGTACTTTCTACGTTGTCAACCATCGGCCATTTGTTCCACAATGGGTGCGACCTCTGTCCCTCCTGGTTTGCTTGAAACTCAGACGTATCCCGATTCCCATGAACCTGCCTGATTTCTGTTCAGTCTCTTACATGCCTGGTACGTGATTTTAATGGAATTATCTCCTGAATGCAGAAACGCCTATTTAAAGCTAAAGTTCTCAGAAGAAGAGGCGTATGCACAGAAGTGTTTCGTTTTAACGAAGTCACCAGCAAAGTCATCGATTGGCATCCTGAGCAGTCCGACGTGTTGCAGAACGTGGTTACTGATGCTAATCTTCTTCGGTGTGATGAAACCGAGTCGTACCGAGGTTCGAAGCAGAAATCACCTGCATTTATGGAATCTATGATTGAGATATGCACAGGGCGTGGAAGTGCAGTTCTAGATTTAAGCGCATCTGTCGGTATGTATTCCTAAACTTGATTCGTAACTTCAAAAGCACATCCCCAAAACTAGGGACTATGAAAATCCGTGTTCTGATCAATTAACGTTGTCTCGTCTTGCGTGGCTGATCTATGTAACCGCTTTCACAATCCATTACACTGAAATTTGCTCTGCTCCTGTAATTCTATCATTCCATACGCTGGTTGCGCCTAGGCTATTTCGACCAGCCTGGAAGTAACATAGCACTTGATGTCGCAGGATCATCCGTCTTGGCTTGCGAATCGTGCGGACGACATATCCTCGCTCTTGAAGAGGAGAGGATGACTTTCAATAGATTTTTCAGGGACATTGAAGTAATCCCGAAGGCTGACATGGCCTCGCTCGGTAATCAGGTGCTCTCTCTTCAACAGCACCTCGATGACCTCGATGGTCATTCCTCACAAGTGAAGGGCGCCATGATTGAGTCATCGCAAGGCGTAGCTAGCTTAGATTGAGACACGTGAACTGTTTCCTAGCAGATACTACAGAATGCTATAATTATGCAATGACATATTTCATCACATTTAGAATTCGACTACTTTCTGCTCACATGAGTCTATATTGTACCTGATTCTTTCGGAATAAGTGGTTTTTGTTCAACTAGTTCATAAATGTAGGGCGATTGCTATTTCTATGCTCATTCTGTGAGTCTAAATCGTACTCTATCTGAACTGTTTCAACTCCCTTCAACACTGGCTCCGTCAATCACGAGTTCTCATTTTCGCTCCGAGACTTGCCTATGGTGATTGCGACAGCGTATTCTCTAGTCCTCGATGCGGGGATGAGAGTTACGAAAAAACAGAACGGCTAGCCTAATAATCTAGACAGACTAACGTAGACGAAATTTCTTACATCTACGCTGAGTGGACGTCCATTGATTGGACAGAAGCCGTTCGGTAGTAATTGGTGTCGAACCATCGATACAAAAAAGTTCGGAGAAGCCTAGAGTAAAAATGATGGGGAGTAGCCATTCATGCAAAAAAGTAATAGAGTGGAACAGCAAGCTCACATGCACTGACGCTGGCGGTACTTGGCCTATTCAGTCCTCGTGGTCAAGCTCGCCTTCGTGATCCAAGCTGCGACAACGCTTCCGTCCCCACTTTCGTCTCCGACTCGGCTCACTTTGAAGTCCGACTTTCTTCCAGGCCGCCTCCATCTCGGACGTTCTCATGTATCCTACTTGTGTGGACTTGTTCTAACAGAAATCATTATATCCCTGTCAGTTCATTGTTCGAGGCACGATGCGCCGGATTCAGGTTGATACTGGCCAGGTTGAATCGTGCAACCGCCAATATCAATAGTGTCTTGATTCAGTTAAGATCGCTTTAAAGCTGCCATCATGGATCATTTAGGTATAGATCCGATTTAGCATCCTCCCAAGTATTATTTACTTTTGAAATGACGTTAAATGTACTGTCAATCAGCAGATATATGTTGATTTAAAGTTTTGGAAGCAAAAGGAAATTGGTATTTTATACGATTGACTGGAAACCTTTAATGCTTCGAGAACATTAACCAGAATTCAAATTTGCTTAGCTATTCGAGGACAGTCACGCAATGTAATACTTTGTTGCATTAGAGGCTCGTCGTCTTCTGTGCGCCTGTGTCTGCATCAACTATTTTGTCTGCCCTCGAAGCGGTTCGATTACCTGGATTGCCTAGTATTGTTCTTGTATCCAATGAAGAAGTCCGCAGCGCTTATCGCGAGGGCTGGTGGGACAGCCTCAGCTAAGCCTGTTTTTCCATCAGGGTCAGCTCATGTTAATGCGATGCTGGCTGGAAATGCGTTGCAGTGGTCCGATTTTGCTGGTGGGGTCCAAAATCTTCCAGACGAGAGTGATAGCAGCGACTCCGACTTCGAACCAAACAGCGAGTCAGTATCATTCAATCCCGTGTTGACCTCTCGATGGTTTAAAGGATTTAGTTCTGGCAGGTTGATCAAACTCCTCTCCAACATTTTTCCCACTCTCGATCCTTGCTCTCCCGATTGCTTTCCTTGGTCGTCCATCTGCAACGGGATCAGCGTCGAGTCGTTTCCTTACCATCCACACTTCCTCTTAGTCCGGGGTTCAAGTGTTGGTCCAGTCTCGGACCGCGTTACTCTTTACTTGAATCGGAACCAGGATTCTCTAATGGCAGGACAAGTTCTAATCTCAAGACAGGTCATGGGGCGCCTCTCTATGCAAGTACTGCATTTCTGGCAGCTCGATGACCGCAGAAGAACCTGGATCCATCGTGGTACTGCTCGCTACATTGTCTTTGAAGGAGATTCGTGGGAGATACTTGAAATTCAACCGACACACGCTGCTGCGTAGTCGTATCTTTACACAAGTTTTCATGTCGACAGTAATTTCCATTTGAGATGTTTGCACATTCACTTGTTTTCAGGTGCGTCGCCGAGGTGTTGGTATTGTACAATCATCTATTAATACAATGATCCTCCTCCTCTTAAGCGAGCTTGATTGGCACAGCGTTCTGGTTCCCTCAATTTTGCGTTCGTGCTTGGTTTGGAATTCCAATGTCATATCGTCTTCTGGAACCCTTTTATTGCATTGTGTCGTTTATTTGTTGACGGATCTTCTATCAGACCTCCTGTTTGTCTAGGAGCTCTGGTTACGGATATTATATCACTTGCTCATTGAATCGAGTGGCGCTGGCGCCATTGTCGGGCAATGTAGATTGCAACGGAATTCCGATCGCTGGTTCTTGTATAATTGGAGACTTGCTGACTTCTGTTGCATCCCTATAGAGGTTCCGGTTTAGTGTATTCGAATTCTGTCGGTTCATTGGATTTGCGGTGATACTAATTTCTTCTACAACTCAGATTTTGATTGTATGGTGTCCACATCTGAGCTAGATTTTCATTCCAGTAGTGGGCTGCCATCTGCGTTTGGCGCCCGCGCCATGCGACGTCTTCGATTCCGAACTTAATTCGTTTAATTGCTCCGTTGAATGATTCACCGAGTCGCCTGATTTTATTGTACGTATAGTATACTGTATTTATCGTATAATGTACGTACAGTATACTGTACATATAGGATACTTATCTAGAATATTAATTATGCTTTATTTTTATTGCCTCGGCACGTATAGTGTACGTATAATGTATGTATAATATTTTGTGTATATACGGCGTGTATTATAAAACGGATGAGGCTGAACTGGTTTATGTTCAGTCATGGATGAGGACATTGCTTGGATGATGTATTTCTATACTTCGCGAATAATCGATAAATATTTTCTTCTATTATTATTTTGTGTACAAATCTTGGAGTGGATGATTTGTTCGGACTGGGAACGAAGAACTTTTCTCGACAACTGTCGCTCCGTCGTTCTTATCTGACAGCCGGTGTCCTGCAGCCCTACTCACACCCTCTGACACGCACTCTGAAAATATTACCTCTCTGGTTGAGCACATGGTGGTTGTATTCTTAAGGTGTTTATAAGGGATTTAAGTGCCAATTAATCTGTGTGTGCAGAGAGATTTAAATTTATATTTGGTAGTTCAGGTGCAGGGTTAGAGTGAATGTTGGTACTTGGGTAAAATTGCAGACTGTTACTGGCTTGTTAAGGTAGAAGCACAGAAGCTTGGGAGAGGAGCTGTCAACTGCTACAGAATTAGTTGCACAGAATCAGACGTTGCAGAAGTGAAGCCCTTGATTGCAACTTGTTTCGGCATCGAAGTAATGCTGAATAAGGTACTGCGCCCAAAAACCGTCCTGGCCCAAAAACCGTCCCATAGGCTTGACATAGGCTGTTCCTGAAACTGTGCAAAATCATTCTAATTCCGTCTATGGCTGCAGAAATTGAGTGATTGTGATTGGTGCAGAAACGTCCTATTCTCAGAATCCAAGTGGTCATATTAACCATGACTCTAGGGACGGTTAGTGGAGCACCTAGGGCTGAACATTCAAAAATTCATAGGAAATTGTAGACTTACTCAAAAAATGATTTTTTTTTTGGGATGGCTTTGCACTAGCTTTGCACTTCATCCAAAAATTATAAAAAAATTCCACCACTATTCCAAATGAGCAAACCTGAAATTCGGACGGTTTCTGGGCGCACTACCTTAATATTTAGAGAGTTCTGTTCTTGGCCCCTGAATTAGCCTAGGAAAGCGAGCCTCATAATTACAGTAGATGAAACTAGGTAGGTGTGTTTTAATATATGAAATTTCTAGATTTTTGTTGAAGTTTATCTTTAAAGATAATGTAAAACACGATGATTGCAATTTTAACCCCTAAAGCATCAACTCAACAGTTTTGGTATGATTTTGGGTCCGGTCAGGCTCCCTATGAGTCAAATTTTACCGGATGTGGTTGTAACTTTGGCACAGCATGGAATATTGTCATATCTTTCTAACAAGACCAAACTTTATTTTCATCAGGCCCGTAGTTAAGAAATAATTCGTGTTTAAAGATCAAAATTCAATTCAGGGCAGCTCGGGCAGGTTTGGAGTGGTGTACCAAATTTGTGACACTCTATAGTGACTTCCAAATGATCCTTTCTGAAATCGTTTCGCAATTTTTTTTGAAACTTGATTTTGAGAATCCAACCGTAGGATCTTGTTCAGAGCCATCCATTTAGTTTACATTCCAAATTTTGTAAAGTTTAACTGTACGGATCTTGAGATATATTCAGTCAAAGTTCCAAGTTTGATAAAAACTTTCAAAGAGCTTCGTCACCCATTTTTCCTTCACCATTTTCTCCTCCTAAACCACAGTATATGCTGTAAAATACATATCTATTTTGGATTTTTTCATTTTTTGGATTTTTTTTCTCTAAAATCTCTTTTCTGTACAAATGCATGTATACACCGTTCGGATTTCAAAAAATAGATGATCTTCTTAGGCATTTGTAGTGTGGAAAAAGAGCCACTGTATATGCAATTCATTTGACTCCCGTCACTGGAAATGTGGTTTTCCAATGCTTCTCTATGTTGTATTGTCTTCAAATTTTTTGAGCATACTCCTAACTCACTTTAGAATCCAAAACTGAAGAGCCTTCAACCACACGATCTCAAAAAATTGGCTGTTTCACTCTCCGAAGGGTGGCTGTCCCTGCCGGGCAGTACCAAAAAAAACTTTTCTCTCAAGTTCAAACCTTACGATCTTCCAAACGGCAAGGAGTTACAATCTAAAATTTTGTGTACACATACATGTACAAGTCAGGTACTAGATCCTACGGTTAGATTCTTTAACATAGGTTTAAATTTGCATAATTTTTCCTTGAACTAAAACAGGGCAGAATTGAGGCAGAATTTGGTATTTTATGGCCAAATGCTTTAGGGGTTAAATATCTTGTAAGGATAAACAGCTTAGTGTGATGCAGAATTTTTACAGTGGGTAATTATGCTCTAACCTTCCACGACTAAGCCTCAGAAAAAATACTGCAAATATGTCCATGTTAGATTGTGCAGGTGGGACTTCAGAGACGAAAAAACTTATAACTCAATGAATCATTTCAAAAACCACATAATGGAATGTGAATACAGTTGATAAAAGTTAACTAGTATGACAAAAAATGACACCATATTAGATGAATTTTGGAGGATATGAATGACAATCTAAAAGACAATGGATGAAAAGTAATAACAAGTGATTCTAGAAAAATGATAATGGATGTAAAATCTTATAACCAGATGAAAATGAGACATATTAAGATATTACTCCTAGAATATGTGAATTTACTTGAAAGACAAGTTATCCTATTGGCAAGGTACCATATATGCTCTCCATTCTTTCCATTCTTCACATTTTCAATTCATTCCCTTTGCCTTCCACTCTTACCAATTCTCCCATCTCCTCATTCTCATTTTGAGATTATTTAGTCTCAATTAATTTTCAATCACAAACAATGGCTCACTTGAAGAAACAAGGTCACCTGAAAAAGAAATTACTTGCAAAATGCAAAGAACACAAATGGTGTCTCAGCAAGGGCCACTGGGAAGCCACCTTAAAACCAATTCGGGAAGAGGAAGAGGAGGTCTCCACAGCCGTCCTGCCCTTCAAGATTAAGCTCCCTTCCCAACATCAATCTAACAAAGACAATGAAAGGAATGAAAACAAGAAGAGCAAGCACAGACAGCATTCAATTTTGTACAAATGCTCGGACAAGTACCGAGCTAAGAAGATGAACAAGATGACCTCTGCATGGCGGCTGCCATTCACAGCATAATTCAGTTATACGCAACAATGCACAGCAGTGTCGGAGACTCATGAAGCAGTTCAACAGTGGACGTCGACAGCTTTGCCGAAGCAATAGATCAGAGTGTAATGTTTTTAGTAAAAAACAAAATTACTTTTACTTCTTAACCTTTTCTGTAATGTTTTGGACCAAAAAAAAAATTAAAAAAATTAAAAATCACAAAGATTATTTCTATTAAAAAGTAAAATAGCTATCGAATATACTATAATTTAGTTTTATAATCCATTATCTATAGATGAATTGAATGTGAACGTTTTTTGTACTAAAAAGTGGAAAAATTTAAAATGATAAATATATAAGTATCCAAGAAAAGGATTTAAAAGTTAAACTACTTGAGATGAAAGGGAAATGGACTTGAAGATTTATGGATTGGATCTAATTTTGGAATAAAAAGATAAAAGAGGAGAAACAGACTACTAGTTCTTGCATTAGAATATAAGGCTTCTTGGTTAGAAGATGGAAACTTTTTTTGTTGAGATCTCTTCTCTATGGTTAAGTGGGTGAGCTTATACCAAGATATTGTTGGTCTTGATTGTATCTAGATGCTATTTAGAAAATAATTTAAGTTTTTCACTTCACTTATTGATTAATAGCTAATTATTCTAAGAACTCGTGACAAACTTGTGGAAGGATCATTAGGGTTCCTTCCTTCTTTGGTTTTCATTCTTTGGCAACCACTTCAATTTTTTGAGAGCTTTGTGTCCAAAGTTATTGCACTTGTTTGTAATGTGTTTTCTATAGCAATATTGAAGTAGGTGGTGGTTGTTAGCCGGAGACCCAACCGGTCTCTTCCTTTAGCCCCATCAAGTCCACTCTCAATTTCATCCACGAAGTTCTCCGACTATCATCCAATTCCTGCAGATGAACTTTGTCACTACTGGCTTGGATGAACTCTATCACAAACGACTGGATGATTTCTGTCAGTTTTTAGGGGTTTAAGAGGCGAGTTTAGGGTTTCTGAAGATCATTCTACACTAAAGTAGGTAGAGTCAGAGAGGTCTGAGAGCTGTTGGGAGCCGTTGTACCATATTTTGGGGCTGTTTTGACACATTTTATGCAGTTTTGATCTCTTCTTCACTTGTATTTGTATGATTCCAACATTCTTCGAGGGTTTTAAGTGCCTAGTTTAGTTGGGTTTTGTTAGGTTTTGATGGATTTGTGAAGGCTAGGGTTTAGTGGTTAAATCCGCCCTTTATCATTGGTTTATGGTGTCATCTTGGAGATCTCCCAGCTGTGCACATATCCAGAATTGTGTTCTCATGGTGGAAATAATCTAGTGCATTGAAGAAGTAGTGGACTTTGAAATTGGGTTTGGAGAAGATTAGAGTTTGAGGAAGATAATGACCTTGTTTTCTTTCAATTGATCTTAGGGTTTTAAGAGATTGTTTTCTTTGGATTGAGCTCTCATTATTGGTTTGCCTATTGAATTGAATTGTGGAAAAGAATGGGTGACGGTGGTGGAAATTTGATAAAACAAATAAAAAAAGTGAAAGAGCAAATAAAAAGAATGGAAAACGAGATAAGAAGAGTGGTAGATCAGATGGGAAGAGTGGAAGATCAGATAGGAAAAGTGGAAGATCAGATAGGAAGAGTAGAAGAGGAGATCATCATATGCCTTTGTAACGAAGAGAGAAAACTACTCTCTGACGAGAAAGCGCAACTCCGGGGGAAGAAATTGCAACTTATGGACAAGGAATTGCAACTTAGAGACAAGGAATTGCAACTTCAGGACGAGGAATTGCAACTTAGAATTAAGAAATTGCAACTTGGGGACGAGGAATTGCAACTTCGATACAAGGAATCACAACTCCGGGATGAGGAATCACAACTCTTTCGCAAGGTATTGCAAATCCTGTAGGACGCCGACAGCTTTGCCGAAGCAATAGATGATGACCCTGTGTTACAAAGAATGTAGAATCAGTACACCAACGTCATTGTAAATCTGAATAAAGAATTTAATAAGTACAGTGATGTCGTTGTGTTCATCTTCGACACAAGACCTGATATTGTGTAGGCTGTAATGATCACTTTCTAGTAGCTTTCCTGCTTGTTCCTCTGATTCCTCATGGAAATGATGCAACTGTAATTATTCTTTGAAGTCAAATGTAACTTAACTTGGAAGTTTGAAGTTGGGATTCGAAAGATTTGATGCTGCTTCCTATACCAACGGCTTGAAATGGAATGTGGTGTAAGGTTTTCTTTGGAGGTTATTTAATTACCAACCACGCCGTACCTTATAGATTATGGCTTCTGGACTATCTTGGATTGAGGTTTTTCATGCTTGACTAAACACTTGCCAGCGGCAGTTTAGAGTGCAGACATGTTTGTCTTCAGGAACTTAGATGATTGCGGAATATGCAAAGCTAAAAGGAGACTGGTCTTAATTAATCATGTAGAATAGTACAAGATGATTTGGTTGAGGTCGCAGCAATATTACGCGAACGCTATGATTACCCTTTGCAGGGGTGGGAGAGATGTTTTAGAATATAGAGATGATCTCCTGTAACACTAATCAAAACAACCAAAATATTTAAGGGAGGTAGTTAAGAATACAACTACACCTTGATAGTCATTCAGCAGCAAGTGACCATACGTAACTCAGTCATTGGCATATTTATGATACAATCATAGCTCACACTGCCGGATTCTTACAGAAAAGTCCAAGACTTCTTTTCACCGAGTTCTAAAGTTTGTGCCTTTCTGAGTACGCGAACCACTTCTGAAATAACTGGACGATCCTCTCCACTTGTTTTTATGCACGATCTCGCGAGGTTGATCACTAGTTTCATTGCCTTTGGATTGAAATTGTGATTAAAAAGTGGGTCGGCAACAGCTTTGACTGCTTTAGTACTACCATTGCCATAAGTTTTCTCCACCTGAAAATACAGAATAATGTCCAGACACACAGGGTTAGAAGACCGGAGCCAAACAGAAACATCACTAGGCTTACTACAAATGGATCTAGTAATCAATGATAACATGAACTTGTGCAAGAACAAAGAACTGCTTACCCAGTTAGTGACGCAGGATTTTGGATCAGAATTTGGAAGTGGTTTCCGGCCTGTAATAATCTCCAGCAGCACAATCCCAAAACTATACACATCACTTGAATCTCTCAGCTGGCCAGTTAGGTGGTACCTGCATAATCAATTTGTTCGTCAGAAGACGCCAGTTGGACCTACAATTATTGCAGTTTCATACTTCATGTAACCTAGATTAGGACATCACAACAAGTAATAAGTTTGCAAAATAAGAAGTTAGTCCGTATCCTAGCCAAATTTGTAGCACAAAAACTATTCATAACAAAAGGAAAGAAGACATACTCTGGATCTAGATACCCACGAGTACCCGACACCTTGGTAGTGACATGCGTCTTCCAGTTATTATCTTCGTCAGAACCAAATCTTGACAACCCAAAATCGGCAACCTGGGCAACCATGGTTTTAGTCAGAAGAATGTTTTCGCTCTTGATGTCTCGGTGAATGATTCTCGGATTACACAATGTGTGCAAGTACTCCAGTCCTGATACAAGGAATATCTCCTCTTGGTTAGTATTTTTCTTCCATCTGCGAACTCAGGAACAAACTAATGCAATTTCTACATTTTGAATAGGATCTCTTCAGTCCTAAAGCATGTGCTCGTGAGGATTAGTTTTATCCTACAAGCAAGTAAGCAACATGATACTGTAAGAGAACTTACAACTTCAGCCTGTTCTAGAGAAACAAGTCAAGAATAACACCAAGGTTAGACGTGAAGTCACAAGTCCCAAATGAATAGTTGTTGCAACGATGAACATACCACATGCAGCTTGTAATGCAATTCCCAGACGCTGCTTCCAGTCGAGCCACTTCCCGTCCCCTGCATTTCATCGTATAACAGAAATCAATGCAAGAGCAATGTCAAGTGCACACTCTCCGACTCAAGGACACCTATCTGTCTCCTGGTTAACTCTTCTGTTCAAGGTACAAAATCAACTTTCAATTTCCAATTTCTTCGCAGATGATTGTGAGACTGACCATGAAGATGGTCCCATACGCTCCCTTCTTCTGCAAATTCGTATATCAGAACCTGCTCTTCATCTTGGCAAAAACCCAAGAGTCTGACCAAATTCACATGATTCACGCGACCCAAAAGATGCACCTGTCACAGATTGACCCAATCAATCAATTTAGTTTGTTCAAAAAATACACACAGAGAGTATATCTATGTCAAGTACACATTTCTAGGAAATTTGTAACACCATCCACTCAGCACAAGACTTTCAATAAACTGAACATTTCATATCCTCTCACAGAAAATCACAAACACTTGACAGTACCTCATTCAGGAACTCCGGTGTGCCTTGCTGAGACGATCGATCCAGGATTTTCACAGCCACCTCTTTTCCATTCTCCAACTTGCCTAGATGAACCGTGCCAAAACCACCCCTTCCAAGTGGTCTGGAAGGTGAACCATTCGTCATATGTGAAACTTGGTCCCAAGTATATTTCTTCAAAACACCCTCATATTTGGAATCAATTGGCTTGAACACTGGAGAAGGCTGAGCTGGTCCATGTTGCCTGCTCCCAGAGGAGGAGGCGCTTGAGCTATTCGTTGCTAATGATTCAGAAACTTCGGGAGGCCTGCCGGCTAAAGGGATAGTGGATGCGTTATATGCAGCTTGAAACTGCTCTGCGATTGCATGTGGTCTGCGCTCCAGGTCATCACTGCCTGCCTTGTATGCCGGTGTTGGTTTAGAAAACTTACTGAAGCTACCACTGGAGGTGCTGCAGCTACCACTGGAGTTACTACAGCTTGACCAGACAGGGGTGCTGGTGGATGCGTGAGAAAATTCCTGCGAACTGCAATCCACGGCGTTATCATCGCCGTGACTCGAAGATGCGGGTCGATCCTGACGGTCTTCCTGATTTGATACAGGCTCTGGAATTTGGATTTCGTTGACCTTTCCCAGCTGAGATCTAGGTATATAGCTAGGATAAACCTCACACTTGACAACACTGTTGCTCATCTGAAAACCTGGAAGCACTAAGAAACCAACCACGATAGCCAAATCTGTATTTTCATTCTCTTCTTGAACAAGCCCGGGTAGAATAGGTTCCATCACGTCTCTCTGGAATTTAGAGCCCTGAGGATGAGTTTTCCATCCTAACATTTTCCACCCATGCTCGGACGTATGTACCAATCTGTGCAGTAACCAAACCGAAACAGCAGCGTTCAAGAAGCTTTGGTAGAAATCAGACTTGGGATGCCGTTCTGTTGCTATCGTGCTCCAATCCTCTTGATAAATTGGCAGAGGCCGATTTGTGGCTAAATCACCACAGATTGACTTGAACTTCTTGAAGCAGAATCTTCCCAGAAAGGATAAATCTGCTGAATTTTGAGTCAGCAGCCCTGAGATGGTAGCAGCTTTATCCTTAAATTTGCAGTAATCTGAAAAGGCATGAAAGGGAGTCGATTTCATTCCGTCAAAGCACTCTATTCCGAAATATCCATTCTCAGTGACGAAATCTTCAAACAAGCGTTTAGCAACGAAAGATTGAACCAATAATTTCCAGTGGTTCTCTCGATCCATATCCATCTTCACTTCACCGTTGATCGTCTGCTTCAAGTGCTCCAACCCTTCGGGAAATCTAGTCATGTCTGAAATCAGTGCCTGAGCAAAATGGTTCACAGTATTCTTCACATCCAGGACAGCCAAATCAAAAACTTTCGCAGATGCTCCAACATCATCATCTTGGTCGGATAGTACGACAGATGGAGCTCGGAGTTCAGAACCGTCCGCCTCTCCTGAAACGCTACGATCGATGTCATGACTCGAAGATACTACAGATTGATTTCTGGTGATCACCTCCCGCTTCGATATAGGTAAACTTGGGAGTCTTGCCGGAGTAGCATCTCCATCCGTCTCGTGCAGGACTATTGATAATTCCAAAGCTCCCATCATAAAGCCCTGTAGGTCACAATCCCTTACAGATATGTCAAGAGGAAAAAAGCCATGTCTCTGAGCACACATCTTGTATAAGGTATGAAGTTCCTTATAATTCTGGTCATAATTCTAGCTTTGAAGATGTTCAACGATCAATGGTGCAAATTATTCGATTCATAGCTCCATTTGCAAAGCTACATCTGGCTTTTATAACCTTCAATTCTTCTTTTACAGTTCATCAAAAATATCATTATATAAGAGTAGATGACACACCAAGAAAAATAAACATCATAGGAGCAGGCAAATAGCAGCAATGGGTACACTTTAAGCATTCCATCATTAGAAGGGATTCACAAATAGCGACAGGTTAACATGTAGCTCTTGCATGTCATGAGCTTAAAAGTTGCTCACCTTAGCTCTAGCAAAAAATCCTTCCGACTTCGGTCGATGATCATCTCTAGGATTTTTGAGATCCCCAATCCCTATCTCAGACCTAGACATCCCTCGCAAATGCTTCTTCGACTTCGATGTCATGATTGGGAGCCTCTCAAGAGTAGCAACCACCGGCCCTCTTCCAATTCTGCCACCTAGCAACAGAACCATTGAAATGACTTAACACCATACACATTACATCCATAGACTTTGAAGCATCGCCTATAGTTATACGATTTAAAGAACTTATCACATAATCTTAAAGTGAATAATGTTGTAAGTATGCATCACCCAATAAAAATGTTCTAAGATTCATCGACACTAAGCATACAGTCTGGCTAAAAGAATGTTTTCTCTTAACCAAGTAAAACTCCAAGCCTCCTGAAACAAAATCTCTTTCTGTTCGAACAAGTCTCTATATTCTCCATAAATGACCCCAAACAGCGGCAATATTCATAATGGTCGTTTGGGTTTGCAACTCCAAAACCCCATTTGTTTACACATCAGGCATAAGCAGACGTTGTTTTCCCATCATCCTGTCAAACTATGAAACAGACAGAGCTCTCCAAAGCTCTATTCTTCTGCATGACCTAATCACTGTAACCAGCCATCAAAGCCCCGAAATAATCTACACAGATTTATCGGCAAACCAAAGAAAGCCGGCACCGACGTACCTGTGAAGAGAAAAGCTCCCAAAAACGCAAGCTCG
Source organism: Ceratodon purpureus (assembly GCA_014871385.1). Classification (NCBI taxonomy): domain Eukaryota; kingdom Viridiplantae; phylum Streptophyta; class Bryopsida; order Pseudoditrichales; family Ditrichaceae; genus Ceratodon; species Ceratodon purpureus. The sequence goes on along the minus strand of CM026428.1, from coordinate 11,111,385 downwards.
CCGTTACTCACATACACAGCATCGCTTCGCCACTCCTACGTAATCCCTCCAGAACCCGCAAGTTCTAATCCTCGCCGGTGGAACATTAGTCACTGGCCCACAAGTCTAGCCAGGTTGCAAAGGAGTGAACAGACCAAAATTATGGAAGGGCATGTACTGCCATGAACCATCACCACTGAATCTTTCAACGACTCTACCACCCAGTTGCCGAAGATTTCTCACGCGCTACCACATACATCGAAGCTCTACCGACAATTTGGTGCGTTATCTGAGTCCTGGAGGACAAGTTTTGGACCCGAGTTCAAGGCATCGTGACCGCAAGCGCGCGGCGCCCAGCGTTGGAGCTTCTCCACTAGGCTTTCCAGGCGACTTGGGACCGTCTATTCGAAGCTGACAAACGAGAACAAAGTCTTCGCATGCCGGCAGAATGACCCAGATTCGCGTACTTCGAGAAGCGCACAGACGTAACAGTGTCCAGCAGTGGTACACTTGCAAGGTCATATTGGATGTTTTCCGACCATCTCCACTCCAAGTTGTAAATCGTACAAGGTTTCGAAGCACTGATTAGAAGGTAGGCCCGGGTTGAAAAGGAACAGTGTGATGATCAACAGGAGGAAATTAGCCTGGAAGTGAAAAAGAAGAAGAGAAAAACTTCGGTCTCCGGAGGCGGCCTGTTCGTGAAAAAAGTGATTGCTCGTTCCACCACTGAGCCGATGTCCAGGAAGAGGAAAAATATAAAAGACAGAGAGTGCCAATAATTACCAATCATAGTATCTCCTGTCGCTTGCTCCACTTGCCCACCTTTTCTCCTTTGCTTCGCCCCAAGTAGCTCACAAATTGCATTGCGAATGAAAAATATCGGAGCCTGGCCTACCTCCCAGAATAATGTTACTTTGAGAACTGAAATATGGTAAGCATTAGAATATTGTTATTGAGGGATATATGGTAAGCGTTGGTATCACTGCTCACCATCCCCTCACCCGGCCTCGCTTCACCGCGCACTGGCCAAGGGTGAATTGCGCATCAAATCTGCTTTCAGTGCTGTTGCTAGGCATTCTTGCACATGGCGAGAGAAGGAGGTTTTGCAGTGCAATAGCTGCCTTGATTGGTGCCGATGGGTACTAATTCGCAATGCGTCGCAATCTAGACTTCAGGATTGGAATCGGGCGTGACTTCGTTATGCTGGGCATATGACAGGTTGTGGCGCTTTGGAAGGCCCGTAATCGCTTCACTATGTGTTAGCTTCCGATTCACTTGTCGTTCATTCCATTTCTAACTTCCGACTATGGCGCATGCTCCTCTGTGCTTCTTTCCTTCAAATTTTGGCGCAGGTCGCCATGTGCATTGATGTATGGCCATCATCCAACGGGGTTCGAGTTCACAAGAATTTGATACTAGTGCAAACCTAGCTTGCCGCAAATTCGTAAATTAGTCGGATTAGAACCACTGTTGTATGTTGACATAACTTAATTCAAGTAAATAGCCTCTCACTGCTTAGAGTTGTACAGTACAAGCTTATCGAATAGGTAGACAAAGAGTGCTAATTCATTGGCGACAATAATGCGCTCAGTATTCACTAACCACTTGACTTACAGAGGATATACAACAATTCGCTGGATGCATTTGCAGAGCATGCTAGAACTAAATTAGCAATCTCCAAAACTGTCAAGTTTCAATATGTATCTTACAAAGGTGGAGCTGCACAGAGGAGACTAAAAGATCGATCACTGAATTATGCTGCAGCAGTTACATGCGATGAGTTCGAGGATGAACGAACCACCTAAGAGACGGATAAACTAGTACATCAGTGTGCTGTAGATGTAGTAATCGACGAATATCTGAGATATTCCTGAAAAATACCAATGCAACCAGTGCTCAACTTGGCTCAGAGGAGGCCGGTTGTGTATGATCACATTGGCCTTCATATGTCTGGTTTGAATCCAATCGGTAGCAATGAATAATTTCCATGGCAGATGACTTCATGCACTAACTTAGTTGTGGTCGATGACCCACAAACCAACATTCCAGCCATCTCAGACGTCTGTCATCTGTCCGATATCGTCAGCTTTGGGCGCAGTGACGGGTTTAGGATTGAACTCCCGAGCTTATAAACTGGTGTTGTCGTCCCTCTCTCACATCTTCCGCCCTCTCTTTGTTTGCCCTACACACCCATGGCGGCTGATCAGTAGCCAGGTCATTGATCGCGTTCCTCTGCTTTTGCAGATATGGCGCCTTCTTAGTCTTCTCTGCTATCTGTGGTTTCTACTTTTTTTCGTGATGTCATTTGTTGCATTTTTCATGCCGCAGCGGTTGACCGTTTCTGTGGACAATCTAGGGTTTCAGCGGTTCATGTGTTCGTGTGTACTATCTGCATATCTGTTGATGTGATTGCACTATGAGGACATCTTCATTACGTTTTGGTGAGAGCTTGCTCGCTGATGCTTCCAAACCTCCTACTCATTCTGAGTGCAATTCCTGTTTTAGGGTTTTATGGCTTAGGGTTTAGCGATGGGTAGGCGCATGATGAAACAAATTCGAATGGGTAATTTGCGCCTGATTTCTGTGATGCATAACACCTTGGAGAACTGAAGCCTACTTGTCTGATGGATATGATGTTTTGGTGCGGTGTGGAGGCCAGTGAAGATTATTTTGGAATTACCGGCTGATGGTTTATACTCAAACCAGGATGCTGAGAACTGGCTGACTGAGGCCTTCACGCATGGTTTTGTGTCTGTGACGTTTTCCGCCAACCTGCCACGAAGTGGGTAGCATTAGCTATGACCCAAGATTCGACCAGGGTTGGGCGGATAGACTTTTCACTTCTCGATAGGAAGCCGAGTGCATGCCCAAAAGGCAGTTGCATATTGGTGCCACTTAGGGTGATAACATATGTTGTATGTTTTTAAAAGTAGATGTGGTGTGCCCGAAGATGATAATCTCCCAAGATAGGAAGTGCCGTATGACGCTTTTAGTCGCTGCCCCAACTGTTCCTTACGATCGGATCCGGAATGTATTCATGTGGATACTTGCGGAAGGTTTGGTAGGTTGATAGGTGAAAGGCAGCGATGAGTGATTTGACACGGGTTTCTGAGGGCTAGAGTGGAATTGTGGATTGGAGGCGGTGATGATACCAAAGTGTTTCGGACTAGAGTTTCTGATCTGGGGTAGTAGCCAGTTTTGAAGAAACCACTCTTGGCTGTCAGCCTTTTTCTTGATATTGCGTATCGGTATGGGGTTTAGATTGATTGTGGCTACAACTGTGGTGGTGTTTGATATTTTGAAGGCTTATGATCATTTTTCATTGTGAGTACGATGACTTTTGTCACATGACAAGAAACTATCATCAAGAGCTGAGGCCAACTGATAGTTATATATGTGCGCTTAATCGATCTTACAGAATGACAAGTAGAGCGAAGTGATGAGAAGTTTTATACACCACTGAAATACAATGTGGACGATATAACTCGGCTTTCCCTGATCACTCTAAGGACAAGGTCTTATACACATGGGTCGGCTGACTTTTTGATCGTCCAATCTCCTGCTTGGAAACTAATTCATTCACAATAATGTGTTTGGAAAATCTGAAAGAACTGAGCCCCATGAAATGGTCGCCAAATCTGCTTCTTGAGAGTGAGTTTCTCAATCCATGTATGGACCCTGAGTAGAGGGAAGTGATGAGAAGTTTTAAGATACGACTGAAAAACAATTTGGACGATTTGACTCGGCTTTCCCTGATCCTTCTTCTTTTGCCCACCATGTATGATCTTGACTCTCATCTAGTTGTCCACTCTCGTCATGATTTTGATAATCTGATTTAAAAATCAAACGAACAGGCTTAATTTCTATTTCAAAGCTAATTCATTGGGAGTGTGTCTGGTTGTCTTTGGTTATCCGCACAAAAACGAGCGCTATATGGCCTCTCGACTCTTTTAACAAGAAAATATATATCTGGAAAGATCACGTTCAGTGCCATCACAAGAGAACTGAATTCTGAGAATACCACAAGTACCACTATACCGGTAGAGTAACGAAGCTTTTGCTAACACAGTGGGAATTATACAACCAGAGAGCCTGGCAAAATCCCTCCTAGCTATGTAAATCAAATCGATGAACAAAGCTCCCTCATTATACGTGAAGAGACTGTGCCATGCTTTAATTAAACCGTGACGCACTCGGGTGAGTGCGTAGCGCTATACGAGTATGCTTGACCTTGAAACTTTACATTGGAGCTTTACATGAAATGAGACTGCGTCGGGTTTGTGGGGAAGAACCTGTCACTTGTAAAGGTGCGTAAAACTCCTGAAGTTCCAATTGCTGGCACCTCTTAGTACGAGAGCCATAATTGTCAATTTGAAACCTTGTCACAAAAAGAAAATCGACTCCATAGTCCAAAGGTATGTGAATTGATGCATTTTTTAGCCTGTTGCAATTCGAGATTATTGGATTCTCCATGTATATGCCCTGTTTCTGGGCAGCGACGTAAACTTGGTGCCGGTCACCGATCGTTGCTCAAACTGCGACTCCCTGTTGGAAAGAAGGTCTCTTTATCATCAAGTTCTAAAGCATGTGCACGTCTGAGCACACACCTCCTCCGAAACACCGGGACTTCGAAGAGGACACAGATGTAACAGCGTACTGCATGATTGCCTTATCATGTTACACGGTAGTCGAATACTCTATCAAAGTCATCTCCATATCAACTTCGGAACTTGAGAGAGTACTGAAGAAACCTGAGCTGAAACGGCGCTCATCGCGACTAGACAAAGTTTGCTGCCAAACTCAAGGTTATGCCTTTGAATAAATTGTGATGACCTAAGATGGACCGAAGAGTATACCTTCTTATTAGAAGATCATCCAACCATGCTATCAAAATGGTTACAGGGTGCTAGAATTATGACCAGTAATTGGGTAAAACCTAGTATGGACGGAGTAATGAACTAGATCTTTTGAACCCAGAAGTACTGTAATGCAGGCAATTACTTTTGATCTGATGAGAGAAGTGAATGCACTTGACGAGTTCCGGCGCAAGTTGCTGCTTACCGACGATTTTCCAGGATTCCACCGCGTAGTAGTTGGGCGACGGGCGTAGAAATAGCTTACTGCTTACCGACGACTCGAAATGGAACATGAAATATTATGTGATTCTGATACATGTAACACAATCAAATGAACGTTTCTTTACGGTTCTAGCTAACAAGCTACTTCCTAGCTTAAAACCACTGTAGCCGCTTCTGAGAACTGACGTCTCTGGCGGATGTGCAGACATGCGCCGGGCCTGGTGGAGGAACTGTTGTGAAACATGTTGAGCAGAGCTCAGGTGCGTTGCTGGATTAGAGAGCTTTTGATCTGTTTCTGTACAGCGGTTACTGATATTGTGATACTCATCGGCAGCTAAGGAGACTTATGTCGTTTCTAGATCTCGTGGCTGTTGGAGATCCGGGTTTACAAGCGAAGTTTGTCAATGCTACAGTGAGTACACTATCTCGGAACTCAATGCGTGAAAGCTCTGCCGCAGTTGCTATCTGATGTGGATATTGTGGCCAGTTGCTCAGTGCTTCTTGTGTTCTGTGTCTGCTCCAGTAAATGTTTTCGTTGTCCCGACTGAAATTTCAGATTACAATTAGTGTCCATAGCGAGCTTTGAAGTGGTGTGGGTAGGATGAACTCAAACTGGTTGAAGATGAATCCTACTGCTGTCGTCGTTGTATGTAGGATTTGGGAAATGGCCGTGTAATGGGGATGTTAAATCAATTTCCCCTGATCATTGTCGCAAAATGCCGATCTATCTGTTCGAATGCTATAACGTTAATGATATTCAGTCCATTTGTTGTCTCCATCAACTTTCAGGAGATCCTTTAGGGCCAGAGCACGTCGACTGCAACGAACCTAGTTATTCAGTTCCAACCCGATGCTCTGTTTTGCAAGAGGTAGGAAGATGACAAATTCAAAGCCGAGGGTGGTAGTGGGCCTCGACTTCGGCACCACATTTTCCGGGTTTGCATTTGCACATATCACAGACCCTGACAAGGTGTACACCTTCTTCGACTACCCCAAATCCGGAGGATCTGAGAAGCCATACTGCAAAACCCTAACAGGAAGCTACTACAAAAATGTCGGAGGCGTGTGGCAGTTCAAGTCGTGGGGATACCCTGCTCGAGCAGAATACGCACGCGACATCCAAGCAGTGCGCAAGCAACGCTTGAGTGGGCCGAGCAATGATCCACTCCAGCCTTCGGTGGGGACATACGTCGTCAAATTCAAGCTACACCTCGCAAGCAAGGACATGGGCGCATCGACTGCCCAGGGACTTCCAGCAGGGCTCACAGTGAATATGCTCATCATCGATTACTTGCGGGAGATGGGAGCCCTGGTTCTGAGGACGCTGCAAGACCATTACGGAGCGCAATTCACCAAGCAAGCGATCCAGTGGTGCGTCACGGTACCATCGATCTGGGACAATGCTGCCAAGGCAGTGATGAAGACGTGCATGGCATCCGCTGGGCTAGTGGATGGAAGAGATAAGAGTCGCCACCCGCTCATTATGGTCCTCGAGCCAGAGGCTGCGTCCTTCTTTTGTCATAAGGTTATGTCGGATGAGCAGGTGCTTCGGGTTGGGGAGAAGCTTCTAGTAGCAGACATCGGCGGTGGAACCTCCGATATCGTTGTGCAAGAGGTTGTTTCTGTCGGGAAGTCCGGCTACCGAGTGAGGGAAGTGACGACAAGCTCCGGGGGTTTATGTGGTGGTGGTCACGTGGATGCTCGATTTATAGAATTTATGCACAGAAAGATAGGACCATGCTTGCAGGAGTGCATCAACGAGCAACCAAATATATACTCGCAGTTGATTCAAGCGTGGGAGCACATGAAGGCGAACTTCGGCGACCGATCAACACTCGGAGAAAGCACCGAAATCAACCTCCCAAGCAGAGTGGTAACGAAGTGGGAGGATTATAACCGGAGGATGGGTATCCCTGAAAGAGATTCATACGACGAGCTAGAAATCTCGTTCCAAGAGATGCAGTCCATCTTCGATCCCATCATAGAACAGAACGCGCAACTGATAGATCACCAGTTGAAGCAAGCGGGCAAGGTCAAGGCTCTGGTGGTGGTGGGAGGATTTGCAGGGTCGCCATATCTGATGGACTACATCCGAAAGCGCTTCGCAGGGAAGGTGCCACAGATCCTCAGCCCGCCGAATCCTGGAAGCGCGGTGTGCCAAGGCGCGGTGATGCTGGCACTTAATCCTGATACCGTTCTCTCGAGAGTGTGTAAGAAGACATACGGCATCTCTCACTACGATGATTATGACGAGAATCTGGATCTACCCATGTACAGAGCAGTGATAGACGGAGTGTTGAGGTGCAGCAAACGGTTCAGTATCTATGTCAGGAAGGGCGACAAGGTGGACGTGAACTCTTGCATTAGCAAAATATTCTACCCAACCTACCCTGGACAGAAGACTCTGACATTCCCTCTCTTCAGTTCTGATATGAGGGATCCCAGATACACGGTTGGGGAAGGGGTGAGGAAGGAAGGTGAGATTGCGATCGATATCTCCAAAGACATGACACTGGAAACGGGAAGGAAAGTGAAAGTGTCGCTCTTCTTCGGAGGCTCGTCGATGGAAATCAAAGCAGAGGCCGTGAACTTCTCGGCTGGAGGGCCTCGACAACTAGAGCTTCCTGTTGAAGTCGGATTCTGCTGAGATTCTTTACTTGTATGACTTGTACCATAGACTCCATGCTTTGATGAAACTGCACATTGCTCTGGAAATTGAGCTGTGATGCCAATTTAGACCTTAGGATTTGTGCTCTCTTGTGCTTGAATATTCATTATCACTGATTGTTCCCTCCCAGCAACTTGCATAGGGGAGCATGTTATGAACCAGTATGTGGCACAACTGTACTCAATTTTTGCACTGCATATCATCATCCAGACATATGATCATCACGGTTGAATGAACAAAACAATTTAATGGCAGATCAGGACGCCTTTATTTGAGCTTCCAGCCGAGGTAAAGTTTTTAGGATGATGCGCAGTCTAGAGTTTTACTTAGCAATTCTAGTTTGCTTAGGATCCAGTGACCCACTGAACTAACAATGTTTCAAACTTTCATTTGGTTTGGTTGTAGATTCTTCCCGTTTAATATTGTCTCCCTTCAGCTTCTTCCTCTTCATGTGCCCCTTCGTTGCTGTAGAATCCAGGAGTTGATAATTTTCAGTTTTTTTGGAGGTACTGAAATTGTCAGAGGCAAGCATGAACGTGAGCGAATATGATCAGTCAATTCGAAAATACAATCAAAAACATGTACTGAGTTATCCCATGTGCCAATGAATTACCACACCCTATCAAACATATCAACAGTTAATGATTGAATAAAGAATACTACATTTCCAAGTGTACATGCCACGTGGCAACCCACCTCTCCTACCGACCCAAAAGGCAGTCGACCAGTGAGCGACCAACGGACGCCCGACTGAGCAAACAGAAATGTCAAGCAAAGACAAAGAGTTTTGATTCTTCGACCTTGCTGTGTGATTGATTTCCTACTCCTGCTCACATGTCACGCACATGACACTTCCATGCATCTGGATTGAACATTGAACCTGATGTGACTCATTCATTCTCAGGTTTAGAATCCAAGCTGTGTTATTGGTGAACCCATTTGCTGAGACAAGTTGCAGTTTCTGTGATTACTGTTGTGGTGAGGTTGAAGCTATGACGATCGAGGGGGAGCCTGCGAAGTTGCTGCTTCCGTACTTGCAGCGGGCTGATGAATTGCAGAAGCATGACCACCTCGCAGCTTATTACTGTGAGTGGGTTTCGGTTTTCTGCTCTGGGATTTGTAGTTTTGGGATTTTGAGGTGTGTTTGGTGGGATTAGGGGGGGATGGGTTTGTGATGAGTGTGGTGGAGATTGGTAGTGTTTGTGGGATTCGTTGTGGATTGGTGGATTGGTGGGGTAGGTTTGGGCAATTGGGTTGCAGGTGGTGTTGCGTTTTTGTGGTTTTATGGATTTTAGGGTTTGCGTGTTTGAAGGAGTTTTGGGGTGGTGATGGTGGCAGGTCGGTTGTATGGGATGGAGAAAGGGTTGATGATTCCGCCTAAGGAGCGGACGAGTGAGACGAAGGCGATTCTGGTATCTCTCATGAATCAGCTGGAGAAGGTGGGTATTCTAAGTCAGTTGTATGTGTGATGAATTGCTAGTGTGGGATGTGCTATGTTTTGATTGGTTATGGTGCGACATTGGGGTAATTGGAGGTATAGAGATTTGGACGGTTGAAATGAGAGGTGCGACGATGTCGAGCAATACAGATTTTGAGCTTCTGAGTTGGTGTTTCTGTGATGCACTGGATCCCTTTGTTTGGATCATTTGGAAGGTTTGTGGTTGAGAGTGCATTGGTAGCTATGCCGAAGCTTCAGGCGTTTAGAATGTGAATAAAAGTGTGCAGTGTATAAAACCTGTTGCTGTGCTATCATGTGTTGTTTATAGTAGCACGAACTAGTTACCTGTAGTGTCAATGAGAAACGGGGTGGATGAGTGGCAAAGGACTGGTTGGTTAAACGATGTTATTTAGAGGAGCCACCTGATTTTGCAGGATAAGAAGGTTGTGAAGCTGAGTGCCGATGACAACCTGTACATGGAGGGTTTCGCTCTTCGTGTGTTTAACAAAGCCGACAAGCAGGATCGAGCTGGACGTGCTGATTTGTATGTCTCAAGACCATTCTCATTGGCCTCTTGTTTTTTAGAGTGTCTAGTTTCAGAGTTAAAACCTTGTGTAGTATCCAGATCCCAGATAACTTGATCCTCGGTTTCGCCTTCAATTCGAAAGGAAGTGATCTTATGCACTTGTTTGTCGTATTTCAGGAAGACCGCCATGACCTTTTATGCGGCGAGCATCTTCTTCGAGGTCCTGCTTCAGTTTGGTGAATTTCCACCTGATGTAAGTTATTTCAATCAATGCAGATTAACCCTAGCTGGTTAGTTGTGAGCTGAATATACGCCATTGTACGTTTTATGTAATTCTAATACAACTGATGTCACCTACAGTGCTCTGTTCCTAGCAATTGGTCCTTGTTCTGCTTTTGATACCCGAACTTTTGTAAATTTGTGATCCAATCTGTTTCGCAGAGTGTTGTGTCTTACTCACTGCTGTCTACCTGGGTTGGTGGACCATGTTGAAAACAGATCCAGGAAAAACAGAAGTATGCAATTTGGAAGGCTGCGGACATCCGAAAAGCAATAGCAGAAGGTAGGACGCCGGTTCCTGGCCCCCCTGTCAATGAGGAAAATGTAGCGGATGGAGAAGTCGACTCGACCTGGGGCACTGAGGTCTTTTCCCTTTCTTTTGACCAAGCTTTGCTGCTTTTGTGAAGTCACTTTGTTGTTGCTTCACTTTCCATTGTTGTTATTTTTGTAGATCCGTATATTTATTTGCATCAAGGGCGTTGAACTGTTGTTAGTGTCTTGATTGAGAATTTGCCTTTTATGTTTCAGGGAAACGCCAACAGTGCACCGGAAACAACTCAACAATCTAGTACGTCTCCTCCTACGGATTCCACTTTTAGAACTACGTCTATAGATGGTGCGTCTCACAGAAGTTATACACAGCCACCGCCCTCAGAGCCGCCCTTTCAACATTCTTACAGTAAATCCTCGGAAGACTTCAATCTTCCGTCTGCTCCTTCAAACCCAATTCCCCCTTCTTACAATCAGAATTCCTATGGTGCCGCTGACAACGCTGGATATCCATCGAGTGCTCCTTCTCATCAGTCATCCTATCCCCATACCTCTGGTACACCATTCGATTCCTTAGGTGGGAATCCAGGCCCAACAATTGGTACCTATTCATACCCTTCGGATCCTCCAGGGTTCACGACATTACCTCCGCCCAGTTACAACTCTTATCCTCCATCACAACAAGATCCTTCTCAGTATCACCAACAGCAACCGCATTGGCCTAGCTCAACACCGTTCAACGATCCATCTTCAGCATACCCCTCAGTCTTCCCATCTAGTGGGTATCAGCCAGCGGCACCACAATATCCTTCCACCCCACAAGCACCCCATGGAGCTTCCAGACATTCTGAGCCACCAGCTCCTGTTGCTCGGACGAGTAGCGCTCCGGTTGGACCTGAGGGTCCAACAGGATACCAACTGAATGGGAACTATGATAGAGAGTACAATCCCTCAGCAGGGACAATAGTAGAAGCTCATAAAGCATCGAGATTTGCAGTGAGTGCTTTGGCTTTCGACGATGTTCCCACTGCCATCTCACACTTGAGGAAGTCGCTGGAGTTGCTGACATCTCCTTCTGCAACTGTAGACTAATTCCGAATATTGTTTAGATAATTACATATACACTCATCAATCAGCTTCCCTTGATTCTCACAACACTTGCATTTGATCTGCCTCGGAAGTGGTCCTTTTATCTTGGTCTTCTGGTGTGACAGGTGGAGGCCAATTCATTGTTCAGTCTGTTCCATGCCGCTCCATCTTCAAATGAAACATGCCGAAATGATAGTTGTGGAGATTGATAGTTTGATACTATTATGTGTCTCCATTACATTCAGCTTTCATGGTTTAAACATGGTTTGCCTTGTGTAAATTGGGTGATTCGTAGTTGTTGAGAGTACTAGACATCTTGGGGCATTAGTGTCGCTAATCAACCAGCATTCTCGATACTGCCTATCAGACCACATTGTGCAGCCATATCTGTGAGATGGGATCTGCTCCAAGCATGTCACAAGACAGTCTCTCTTCCGAGTAAACCTTTTACGGTCAGGTACGTTTGTATGAACTTGGACTTGGTTATATGCTGTGACTCGGTTATATGCGGTGACGATATAGAAGCGAGTAGTCGTGGCTAGGCGGGACAGTTATATGTTTCTGAAAAACATTTATTCATGACTAGTAGATATAGGTCTTATCTTTGCTCTGAATGCCTATCGAACCCTTCTAGCTTAAAATGCTCGATATCTGGATCGATTCTAACATCGAAGTCCTGGGAGTCTCCATTCTCACTGCACAGACCTACGACAGGATATTCCAAGGATGGTTCATATATAAGGATTTAAGCTTGTGAAATATGAAATTTACCAGAGCTGGATAGTACTCAAATCATGCACAACGAAGAGGAAGTAGAGGACATGGCTACAATGACTAATCTCGTTAACCTCGTATCAGTTATTCGGCGGAACAATAATATTGCACAGAGGTATTAGGATAGAATGTTTGATATTTTCTTCGATCTTCAGAATATACCCCTCAACAATCTTATCAGTTATACCATCAACCAGGAGATATTTTTCGTTCTGAGGGACGGGGTTTTCATGCTAAGCGGAGAAGAGACTTCATGGATTCCGATAGCCCTGATATTCTTATGTCGACAAATTTGATCTACAAGGGTAGAGTTTTCCTACCTTGCTGCTAGCTATGTACATACCAGGAATTTGATTGCCATAAATGAACTGTCTGGATAAGAAATCAAGCTAATTCGGGTTCTCAGGGTACCGACCTTTCACCGTACACATCGCTGAATTCGGATTTGTAAAAAACGTTCTGTTTTTTCGTGGACTGCAATTTTAATAAATATTTTATAAATTTACAAATTTAAGATTTTGCAAATTTCACACAATGAGTACGTCATATTTTTCACTTCGGAAAGATAAGCTGATGAGAAGATTAGCTGTTCGAGGTGAAGAGGGATCAGGGAAAGCCGAGTTATATCGTCCACATTATATTTCAGTGGTATATAAAACTTCTCATCACTTCCCTCCACTTGTCAACATGGCAGTTATATAACATAAGTTGGCCTCAGCTCTTGGTGGTAGTTTCATGTCATGTGACAGAAGCCATCCAACATGTAGCAGATAAGTGTTATCATCATAAGCCGGAAAAACTCAAACTCACAATCAAAAGATACCACAATACCCCGAATTCCCAATAAACGTGCAGAACATATTATCTACCGAGGCTCAGACAGCCAAGAGTGGTTTCTTCAAAACTGGCTACTACCCCAGATCAGAAACTCTAGTCCGAAACACTTTGGTATCATCATCGCCTCCAATCCACAATTCCACTCATCACAGCCCTCAGAAACCCGTGTCAAATCACTCATCGCTGCCTTTCACCTATCAACCTACCAAACCTTCCGCAAGTATCCACATGAATACATTCCGGATCCGATCGTAAGGAACAGTTAGGGCAGCGACTAAAAGCGTCATACGGCACTTCCTATCTTGGGAGATTATCATCGTCGGGCACACCACATCTACTTTATCCTAGAACAGATGTTATCACCCTAAGTGGCACCAATATGCAACTGCCTTTTGGGCATGCATTCGGCTTCCTATCGAGAAGTGAAAAGTCTATCCGCCCAACCCTGGTCGAATGTTGGGTCATAGCTAATGCTACCCACTTCGTGGCAGGTTGGCGGAAACGTTTCAAACACAAAACCATGTGTGAAGGCCTCAGTCAGCCAGTTCTCAGCATCCTGGTTTGAGTATAAACCATCAGCCGGTAATTCCAAAATAATCTTCACTGGCACCCACACCGCACCAAAACATCATATCCATCAGACAAGTAAGCTTCAGTTCTCCAAGGTGTTATGCATCACAGAAATCAGGCGCAAATTACCCATTCGATTTTGTTTCATCATGCGCCTACCCATCGCTAAACCCTAAACCCCAGAACCCTAAAACAAAAAATTGCACTCAGAATGAGTAGGAGGTTTGGAAGCATCAGCGAGCAAGCTCTCACCAAAACGTAATGAAGATATCCTCATAGTGCAATCACATAGAAAAATATAAAGGTAGTACACACGAACACATAAGCCCCTAAAACCCTAGATTGGACACAGAGCGATGCAGCGCCGCGAAAAGAAAGATGCAACACACATGGTACCACGAAGAAGTGCAAAACCGCAGATGACAGAGATTGACAGGAATAGCCGGCGAGATGCACTTCATAGCCTGGATGCCATGCCGATCAGCCGCCATAGCCACCTAGGGCAAGCGAAGAGAGAGAGAGAGAGATGTGACTGACGGACGACGGCACTTGTTTATAAGCTCGGAGGTTTAGTCCTAAAGCCGTCATTGCGTCCAAAGCTGACGATATCTGGAACAAGACGTACATATCAGGTGGCTAGAATGTAGGATAGAGTAGATAGCGGCGGTTAAGGGGGTCCGAGAGAACGGATGACGGTGTTGGGTAGGGGTCCATTAGACAATCAGGTCAGGGTGCGCACTCAAAACCGTGATAGTCTTTTTGTTCGAATCTGTAGATGTTTGGGATTGGACTGTGCAGATCTGTAGATGTTATTGGTTTACTCCGGAGATTTTAGATTGTTCATCTTCGTGAGCTTGGATTGTTTCTGCCAGTTCGCGGGATGAGGGTCGTCGTCTGCTTGTTTTCATTTCTCTGTGTTTTTCATTTTTGTATTTGGAAGACTCATCATGCTAAGTTCAACGTGGAGGGGAAGTGGATTTGAGAGGGGGTTGTGTAGGTGCGAGTTAAAACTCTCACATATCCCACAACATCATTTCTTATTTTTTTATTGAAGAATTTTGAAATTAAGGTAATTTTAATAAACTTGTACATGTATCATATTTGTTAGCACATGTTTTATTTGTAATACAAAACATAGGGCTACGAAATGCTACGTACAATCATTGACGAAATCATAATTTTTTAATTTGAATATAAAAAATGAACAATGTTTATGTAAAAATAAAATAAAATAAAATTTACACAAAAAATGAATGAACTCAAGTTTTTCTTTTGTTTTTTAAATACGTCAATTGATTTTTAAATATCGTTTGAAATAACTTTTGCAATAACCATTTGAATATCCATCTATATAATCTATATAACCTTTCAAACATCCTTTCAAGTTTCCAACTTCAACTTCAATCTTTTCTTCTTTTTCACAACCATGTAAGATTAATAATACCAAACAATACAACGACGAAGACGACTATGATTTTCCTTCAATATTTTCTTGGGTTAAAACCCTCTCCGAGTTTCTCGTTGACGGAATTTAATAATAGAGTATGCAAAATTTTAATCATTAATTTGTACATGTATCATATATTTGTTCTACCTTTTTGGGGGGTGACAAGAGTTTGTTAAAGCTTAATATGATAGTATATATACATCAATCTTATGAATTTGAATATAGAACTAAAGAAAAGAAACAATTGAAACAAGCACTTAGTATTAAAACTATAAAGAAAAGGTACAAAAAATATGAAATAATTAAAAGTCACTTACTCGTTTCATCAGAAATTGTTTAAATAATAATCTAATATAAGTTAGACATTCATCAATGTCATCTTTAAAATTCATTGATGGTTTTTTAGAATTTCATCCATAGTTGCTATCATCAATCTATACACTTTCTCAAAGCAATATTTTTGTCAATTTTTTTTTTTTTCCTTTGCAATACATTTTAGTTTGTCTATGAGTGATTTTGCTTTATAAAAGACTATATTGATATGGTATCTATGAGAGATCAAGTTTGAGAAGACTTGAAATTTTAAGGCATGAGACATTGCATTGCATGTTTAAATCCATTGATAGAGAAATCTAATCTCTACAAGGATATGACTCCAAAGCCGCGATGTCTACGCGACAAAACAACGCTTTTATTGAAAAACTTTTGAATTGTTCATTCCAAGTTCTCTTCATTGTCACTAACACATCCAAACTTATTTGTTTTCCAATAAATTACGGATATAGAAGTCTTAACTTGTATTATTGTTTTTATAATATAGGTCATGGTTGTACACCAAGAGAGATGTGCTAAACGCATGAACTATTATGGGTTTGTTTGCACGCATGCTTTAGAATTGAATCTAGTTCATTAATGTTAGAAACCAAATTTTTGAATCAATATCTTATTAATTTTAAATTAAATAATAATAATAATAAATTACACACACACATATATATATATATATATCTTTTAAATAATTTGAAAATGAATTCAAACATAATTGATTGTAATGCACTTGACAAAGGTGTAAACAAATCAAAATCATTTGCACAAGGTTTGAGATTGTAGATTAATATTAACGTAGCGTTATAGATGATGTTGACATCTTATTCAACAAAGACATTGTAAGCTAGAAATTTTTGCATATAAATTTTTTTTTAGTTTTCAATATTTCTGAGACCCACCATAGAGTGTCATGATTGGATCACTTCACTTTGGCAATCCCTACACAAAGAATGAAGCAATATATACTTGGGAAGAATCGCCCGATTTTTAGATGAAAAGACAACATCTTTGACATTGCTTAGGTAGAGTAATTCTAATACAACATGTGTATGCGGAGCATGGACTTGAGAACTAAGACAAAAGACTAAAGCTCAAAATTACTATGGAGAAGAAAAGTCAACAACCTATTCAAAAATCTACCCTCAAAATGAATTAAGTTAGGGAAGAATGTAAGAATTCTTTAGTTTTTGATGTATCTTTCATGACAAGAAAAAAATAATTAATTTTTTGTGGTGTTTGGTTATAGGTTATCAGAGGTTGTTTTTACGAGACATGCGGTGTATTTTCCTTCGAGATGGTAGACCCTTCTCTATGCAGGTGCCATTCATTGAGTATACAACGTAAAAAATACAAGCAATTATCTTAATATACAATGTGAAAAATAAGTAGAAATAAAATCAACTTTTAAGAAGACTCAATTTGGAAGCATAGAAAAAAATTGGTTTGTGCTTAGTCTTTTAGAATCCATTCACGGTACAATAAGAATCCATAAAAATCATATTGCCTCACTCAATTATTTTCAATCAAAGTACAAGTTTTCATAGCATATTGGAAGTGTGTGTGATAATTTTACAAGAATAATACTTTTCATTTAATTCACTCTTTCCAAAAAAAAATTAAAAAATAGAAAAAAAATATATTATGATGAAAAGTCTTTGTTTACTAAAGGTTCTCATACTAAATATGTTCTATTAGAGTTTTAAACATGAATTTCAACAATCATATCATCTTGCTAGCTTTTCAAACTTGAAACTTGACAAGACTTCTTTACATGAAAAACCATTATACATTAACTCATGCAAAAAGGCAAAGGATATAAATCTAAATACAAAAATGAAGGTTTTGAAGTCTCATTTATATAGCCGGCTATTCAAACAACTTGGAATTACATGGCATGGTTGGTGACTACTTGCGGGGCCTATTTAAACCCCAAATGCCACAGCCGATGACCATGGAAATAGACTTTGACTTTGGATGCTCTATTATGCTACTATATATAATTTAAAATATGAATTTTTAATTTTTCTTAGCTAGATACACATGTTATCTACAAGCAATAATTTTATCAAAATTAATGGTTTCATTATGTAATTAATATAAATTTTATAATAAAAACAAAAAAACAAAATTCATATCAAATATAGGTTATCCTAAAAAAATATAAAATATTTACCATAGATGTATATGACAACCACAAACCTTATGCTAGTTACCGTGCTCAAAAAATATGTTTTAATTCAAAACTATGTTGAAAAATCTAAAACGGTGGAAAATCAAGTAGTACCCACGATTATACCCCTTCATCTTATACCAACTATAAATCACTCAATTTTACCTATTTTTAAACTTTTAAACTTGATTGGAAAATAGATATGTCAAACTACATTTCATTAGTTTATCTCAATTACAAAAAAGATCATGCCGATAGTCAAAATTGTGTTTTAGCTGTATGTATTAAAGAATTTTTTAATACACACGGTATTGATGTTTTGGATTTTAAGGAGGCACCCAAATTCATGAAATTATTATTTTGAGAAATTATTAATGAGATTAGATAGTATTAGACAACTTTATAACATAGAAAAAAAATGGATGAAAATTGTCAATAGGATGACAGTTATGGAACTTGGAAAAATGAGATCAACCAGTTTTTGGTCATTTCGACATTTGGGGGTTAATCTCTATTAACAAAGAAGAAAGGTTGTCTTGAAAAAACCAACCAATCAGTAATGCAATTGTCACAATTCTGCCAAAACTTTACGAATCACAGTTTTCAAATTAATCCCTAATTCTTATCTCCCCATTTTCTTATATTAAACCTTTGAGCTATTTATTGTCCATTACTAAGGCATGCTTTAGAATACAAACTTTGATAATAAAAACCACTCGCTTAAATACCAACTAACATCTTTAAAACTCAAGAGCTTTTGCAGATTTATAATGAACAACATCCAAAAATAACATTTCTAGCAGTAATCTAAAAGTTTGTAGTGAACCCTAGTATGAAGGAAAGAATTCAAGCACTTTCAAAATGTTGATTAGAAAATTAACAATAATGCCTCCAAAAATTAGCATGGAAATATAATTTTGAGATTCTTAGTGAAATTCTAAGATTTCTAAATTATGTATTTGTTAATGATGTCATCTATAAAGAATGACATCCAAATCATTTAATTCTTTAACAATATCATTTTGAAAACTTTGGAATTAGTGTTGAAATATTCTTGGTCCATGGATAAGAGTTTCCAGCTTTGCGTATTCAACACTAATATGAAGAACCACAAAGAGTATCGCAAGCAGCAAAGAATACAAAGTGGTAAGAAGACCATTGTAGGTAGCAAAGAGCAATAACAACACAATCAAGAAGGAAAAAACTATTATTTGCCTAATATTCTAAAGAGCTACAATATTAAAGATTTATGATGCTAGGCTCAATAACCATTGACAATAATGAGAGAATAATAACAAGTTTAATAAGCCAATATGAAATATGCAATAAATAGATAAGTTGATAAATGTCTTAAAAAATATTTAATTAAGTTAACAAATGTCAACATATTTTTCATTGCAAAAATACTATATTGTTATAAATTTTTCATAAATGATTAGAATTAAATTTAAAGTGATATGGCTTTATAGCTTAAACAATTTGCATTTAATTTGAATGTACTAATGTTACTTATAAAGTGTAAAGCATTGAAGTTTTCATGGTTATAGGTCCATCACCCCCGAATCAATTGGTAGATTATTATGAATTCTTACAACCAAAATAGTTCTTGCCTAAATTTACATGTTTTTTTAATGGATGTTATGCTTGATTGCATGAAGAATAAAGTCAATTTTTTTCAAGAGCTGTGGAGAAAAACAAATGATCAATTTTTTCTCCCAATGCGTAGGCATGCCTAGAGGTCCTATAAAAAAATTATTATTTATTTATTTTTAGATTGGTAAATGTAAACAATCTACAAATTGCCATCTAATTACATCCGAAATCTAAATTCATTTCATTGATATTAAATGAGAAACAAATTTTATGTACTGATATAGCCAGTTATTTATTACCTTACTGTAAGTTTTGTTACAATTATTACTAGTGACTGACCTTCATTTTTCTATATTTAGCTCACTTTAACTTGGTTTATTCAAAGTGTATTGCAAGTGCCTAACCAGCAGCAATAGCTGTTGACGTGAATAGTAAAAGAAAGTTTGATTTTAAATTTATATAGATCGCTTTCTATTGTAACCCGCCAATGGAGTTCGAATCCGCGCTTCTCAGATGACTTTTGAAGAATACATGATATGTCTTAACCGTCAGCCAATCCGTCACCCATGTTGGAAATGCAAACCAAATAACAAAATAAACCAATAGTCATCAAGAACCACATACTCACGCTAGCCTTGCCACTCATCGTCGTTTCATTTCAATAAAGACACCTTCATGTCTATACAGACACGAAATTCATGACACTAACATGTATGCCTCGCATGGTAATATTGTCACTATTTGCTACAGTCTACCAAACATGTATCCTACTCCGGTATCTGATTTTGCTGCTCTACTCTCTTTAAGTAATAACTAAGAAGGATCGTAACATCTAACAAACATATCAAGCATAATGATGCTTCTGTTGACGTGGTGATTTTCAACTACATTTTTGGTTGGGACGTTCCCCTCGACGTACCCATGAATCTTAACAACCCAATCCGTCTCGCTAATTTGGAGGTGACGCTCATATTAATCAAAATCTCTGGGAACGTCGGCGCTCCCAATGTCGTGAGTGTAGGCGTGCCCTGGAGGTACCATAAAAATCTTATTATGTTCTAAGTTTAAGAAACAATTTTTAGCTTCTATTTGTCCAAACTTCTACAAGTCAAAAAACATTGCTTCTATTAAAGTGAATTAAAGTGAGATATTAAATCTCAAGCATATAGTATTATAATAAATTTAATATAATTTCTACAAATTTAATCCAATCTTAAGTTGACAAGTGAATTAAGCATATATCAATAATTTGAACTAATTAAAATTCTTTGTTTTTTTTCTTAAAAATGTCAATTTAATGATAGGAAAAGGCATCTTTTAAAGTTGATATTTCTTGTGCATCAGTAAAAAAACTAAAAATAAAAACCTATCATAATTAAAATATATGAAATTTGTTACATTTAAAGACACTAAAAAAAAACTGTAATGATTATTAACTAAATTAATTTAACCATTGATTGATTTAACTTTTATAATAATTTTTTTTACTCATGTTTGCTTTCTTTGTGAATTATAGACAAGTGATACTTCTCATACAATGAATGTGCCTATAATATAGAAATATTTGATATTATTATCGATTATATTATTGGTGTTCAATTAAATGACATCTTGATAAAAGATAAATTGAGCTTGAATATCTATATGAATATGAAGGACTTTATTTGTTTGTTGGTTATAGATATAGTTTCATTTTTATCAAAGAATAGACAAAGATTATTAAAATTCTTTAAGGAAGTAAATTTAAAAATTTAAAATTTTAAAAATTAATTAATGAACATATATTATAATTTATTTAGAAATAAATAAACATAACTAACAATAAATTCTTGTAGACAACTTCTTTTTTTTCTTTTATAATTTTGCTTTAGTCTTTCTATTAATTTCATTTGTCAATGATTCATTAGTTTTGAATATTTTTCAAAAAGTATGCTCAATATTTTTTTAATTTAAAAAATTTAAAATATTAAAGCATGTCATTATATTGCATGTAGAGCTGTAAGAAAAAAAAAATGCTAAACGAAATCAAACAACATTCTAATGTAAACAAAAAACTTGAACGAATTGCAACATTTAAAATACAATAATTTATATTTGAGTTTTTCAATTGCAGAAATTCATTAATTCTAAGATTTGAGTTTAATATGTAGAAGGTCAACAATTCTTCGACCTACCATAGATACTTCAAAATTGTGGAGCTACAAAATAGAAAAATTTAGATTACAAGTGAAAGAGAGATTATGCCAAATTAAACAAATGTAAGTATGTTTTTTTAAAGAAAATCGAGTCCTTCCATTTTAGCAGCAATGTTTTAAAATCAAAGTTTAGTCTTAGAAAACATCAAGATACTTGCTTATGGACTTGTAGTGTTCTTCAAAGCCAATTCTAATTGTTGGAATGGAAATTCAATTAATTTTGTAAGAACATTGATTTGGACTCTTTATACATTGCAGCACCTCGAAGCCTTATCAACAATGCACACGAAGTTGAATACGTTGTCATGAAGAAGGAGGTCAAAGTAAAATTATACTTGCAACTCATTAATATAAGCTAGATACAAGCCTAATTCATATTTATTTGTGGTCATTTGAAACAAGATGATTGGTGAAGGTCTCATAGTGCAGCCAATGCATAATTTTTCTTCAACACGTCTATCTTTAAATATCTAAAAAGTACATGGAAATAATTTTACTGTGTACATGGACTTTAAACATTGTATTGCATCTATTGAAGCTAGTTCAAATATTCTACCATATATTCATGCAATTCTTATTCTTCTCTTGTTCAAGACAACAATATTATTCAAAGATTGATGAAACAAATATTTTGGCAAGATCCAAAATGTATGATTTTTGTAATAAATCTTTTGAACATCTCACACAAATCACATGCATACTTCTATTTTAACCATTAACAAAGGATTGCAAAAAAAATTTAAACACGTCCATAACAATCAACAATCTTCGTTAACATAAACATACAACTAGACAATCACAAAAAACACCCAACTCTAAATTTCTTCATGTAAAGTTGACAATTCATAAAAAACTACTTTACTACAACTACGCTAAGATTCCATCCGACACAAAAGACACCCGAGCACTAAACCTCGCTCTTCTCTTAACCCCTAACTTTCCTTGTGTTTTTGGAAGCTTGAAACCTCAAAACTGCAATTTTTTACTTCTAAGGGGAAAAAATGTTTTTAAAAACTTTTTAAAGACTTTCAACCGTAAGATCTTGAATCTAAGCCTATTTGTAGTTCTATTTCTAAATACTGACCGTTGGATGGTTATCGTTTTCAAGATTGTAACATTCAAATTTTGAGGTAACAATCTTCAAGTCTTCCTTCGCACCGTGGAAGCAATGCATGTCGAGCAATGTCCAAAAAAACTTTTGCACAAACATTTTGGTCATATTTTTTTCCATGTAGCTAACTAGGTTAAGTATGTTCATGCAAAAGTTTAGGGACTCAAAACGCTTTTTAGATCTTCATGCAAATTATTCTCTATAAGAAGGTATAAAGTTGACAAAATAGTAAAACATGCATTCCAAAAACAATTTGTGAGCTAAGAAAAAAGTGAACGGTGAGTAGGTACCTTTATAGATTTGTGATTTTCAAAAAAATCAATTTTGAAAAATTAATAAATCTAGAATTTTGACAAATTTTTAAAGGAAAAACTAAAAAATTACTGAAAACTTTGAAGCTTGTCTTTTAGGCTGCCCTTGTAAAATCGGTAAACTTTTAAACTTGGGAGACTATGGAATTTGAGTAGTGATTTGGTTATGAACATATTTCAATTTTTTTTTATAAAAAAATACCTAATTTTAGATTGTTCGTTTTGGATTTAAAACCTAAAATTTCTAGATTAAGGTTCTAAAATTGAAATTTGGCTTCAAAATATTCACTACATAGACCTTATCATATACCCAATAAAAAATCTTGAAAAAAAATATTACTTTTAACCTCTCCATCTAGGCTACCCAAAATTGCAAAAATCCATTTTAGGTTTTAAGGATAGTTAGGGGTTAATAACTCAACAAGCCCTCCCCTCCCCTCCCCTCCCCTCCCCTTTCTTGTAGTTTTTAATTTAAGATAACCTTTGGCCCCATTTTAGTAAATTTAAGTTATTTTTTGAAACCACAAATCCCAAATTTGTCTAAAAGGCCCCATTTATTTAAATTTAGAGAATGTTTTACTTTTAATAATCTTTTAATGTTTTTTTCATCAACACAATAAATATTGATCCGGTGTGTTTTGCCCTCAGCCAACACAACAAATATACGAATGCGGATCTATATAGAATTGGGAGAGTCAGCACTACTCGGATGAGAGCAGACCCAGGATAGGATAGAGAGGAATCATATAACTTATGCTGATGTTCTCCTCCCAACATGAAGTGTCCATTCCATGTGGGGATGGAATGGTTCCTTCATATGCTGATGTTCTCCTCCCAACAGATATGAAGGAACCATTCCATCCCCACATGGAATGGAATGGAATGCTGAAATCTACCAAACAAACCAACTGCCCATGCCCAGATTCCCTCTCCTTCCTTCCTTGGTCTGTGCCGAGTGAGTCCCGACTCGACTCTCCACTTGCACTGCAACTTAACTTAGGTCATGAGTTGCCATGGTTGAGTGGAGTTGAGTTCAGCAATTGAGGGAGACAGTTTGGAGAGTTGGCTGTTTGTCTGTTTGTCTGTTTTGGGAGTGGAGTGGAGTGGAGGGGATTGTTCATTGTTGACACAGGACGAGGACGGAGAGTTTTGGACTAGTCAGGGTGTTTGGAGAGTTTGCCGTGGTGGTGGTGGTGTGAGTCGCCGTGATGAATGCGGCGTTGAGTGCTGCCGTCGCCACTGTGACTGTGGTGGCACCCAGGCAATCCGCTTCCGCTGCCACCAAGTCGGAATGCAGCGTCAGACCTGGCCTTGCGATCAAGCGGCCCTTGTCATTCCCGTGCATGAGTGCTGCGTATTCGCCCGGGATGGTGGAAGGAGGAGCGTCTCAAGTGCGGAGTGCTGTTGCTAACCATGATGTAGCTTCTGTGGTAGGTTTTTTGTTACCAGTTGGAATGAATTAGCTGTGGGCTACATTGTGGTTTTTGTGATGGTGGTTCTAGTTGAGGTTTTGGAGGCTGAGGTTTTTGTGGTGGGGCTTGGCAGGTAGCTGGGGTGGATTTAGGGCAGTTGGAGGTTGATGGAGACCTTGAATTGTCGGAGTTGACGGCAATTTCGCCCCTGGATGGTCGCTACGGGAGCAAGTTGAAGCCGCTGCGGTCCATCTTTAGTGAGTATGGGCTCATTCGGTTCCGAGTGCTTGTGGAGGTTCGGTGGTTGCAGATGCTTGCCAACAATCCAGGGATTGAGGAGGTTCCGAGTTTCAGTGAGAGGGCGAACAATTTTCTTGAAGAGACTCTCGCGAATTTTGGAGTAGCGGATGCTTTGTTGGTGAAGAAGGTCGAGCGCACGACGAACCACGACGTGAAGGCTATTGAATACGTGCTCAAAGACAAGATTCGTTCTGACCCTGAACTTTCCAAGGTTTGTATACTTCCGGGCTCCTTGTTTCTGTTGTTGAGTCTCTCCCTGGGAAACCAGTTTACTGGTAGGGTTTTTAGGGTTTTAAGTTGGGCTCGGCAGGCATGTAGACTGAGCCTCGTTTTTTACTGTTTCAGGTTCTGGAGTTTGTGCACTTCGCATGCACATCAGAGGACATCAACAACCTTGCTCATGCTTTGATGCTGAGATCAGCTTTGGATTCGGTGGTGCTGCCTACCATGAATTCTACAATAGAGGCTCTTCGGTCACTTGCACACGAGTTTGCAAGTGTTCCCATGTTATCCCGTACTCACGGCCAGGTATTTCAATTTTTGTATTTTTCCCAATGGTTGAGTTTATCTTCATAATGGCAGAATGTTGATAGCTCTGCCTTTTGGGAAAGACTAGACAGTGATGGGCGTCAGTTTGTTTAGAATTGAAAATTCACATTGCCTTTTGAAGCTCTAATGTTACTGGCGGTTGATCTTGCAGCCTGCATCACCAACCACCCTAGGAAAGGAGATGGCAAACTTTTGTTACAGATTGGAAAGACAACGAGATCAAGTTGCTGCAGTGCCATACTTTGGCAAGATTGCTGGAGCAGTGGGAAACTACAATGCACATATGGTTGCTTATCCCAACGTTGAGTGGCAGACTGTGGCAGAAGACTTTGTCACGTCCTTGGGTCTCACCTTCAATCCATACACAACCCAGGTATTGTCATGTTGACATATTTTCGCTGCCAAGGTCGCTTAACCAGTTACGACAATTTGTGTAGATTTTACAGTTCTCTGATTTTTCGAGTTGTAATTTTTGGTTGTAATTTTTGGTTGCGCAGATTGAGCCTCACGATTACATTGCTGAGCTCTACGATGCTGTGACCCGCTTCAACAACATTTTGCTTGGCTTTGATCGTGATGTGTGGTCTTACATCTCCTTGGGCTATTTCAAGCAGGTAAATTATTCACGTGCAACCTGTTTTTCTTATGACCTGCTAAATTCTGTTAAGCCTCATATTAGTCAAACACGTAGTGCATGTTTCTCACAAGTGCGTGGGACGTTGTGGTTGATATCTTTCAGAAAGTCATTGCCGGTGAGGTCGGTTCTTCCACGATGCCTCACAAAGTGAACCCTATTGACTTCGAGAACAGTGAAGGAAATCTAGGCTTGGCCAATGCTGCCATGGCTCATCTAAGCTCAAAGCTTCCGATATCCCGTTGGCAAGTAAGAAGCGCTTTTTAACCCAGAACTCTTTCTAATAATGGCCGGTGCGCTAATGGCGCTCCTTTTAAATATAATTCGTTATCTGAGCAGTGGGCAACTGTTTTTAAAGAGCGTCTGTGAGCCCTATCTACATCACAATTTAGGAGGGTGAATTTTCTATTATGTCAGTTCATTATGTGCAGTCTTTTCATTTACTTTGTTTCACTTCGTTGGAGGTGGTACATGAATCATGTGACAACTGTGATTCAAGTACCATTACAAGGCCTGTCATAGACAACTGACTTCATGCCATGCATCGCAATTTGTCATTCAGAGGGATTTGACCGACTCTACTGTCCTCCGTAATCTTGGTGTTGGACTTGGCCATTCAGTGCTTGCCTATGAGAGCACCTTGAAGGGAATCCGAAAGTTGCAGGTAGCCATTTTACACAATATTTGCATAGTGAAACATATTCAAGGCTGTATTTTACGTGGCTTCTTGCTGGATACCAACTTATTTGCCTACCTTTTTTGTGATGTGATTTACGTTGTTCTACTTATAGCTTATCTTTGTGGTTTCAATGTGGTCTTAGCCGCAGTTTCCGTTGTGATTTCTATAGTGAGATCACTGATCTTCTGATTAATTTATTGCAGGTTAATGAGGCACGAATTCAGGAAGATTTGACTCAGTGCTGGGAGGTTTTGGCCGAGCCAATCCAAACTGTAAGTATTCAGTTTTTTTAAGAATTTGTTTGATTCTTTATACCGTGTAGTTTTAACTCTATGCCACGGAATAGAGAAGTAATGCTATAGAAGGTTCAATAGAATTTGTCGGCAGAGGTCGTCAGTCCATCACCTACTGAAACCTTTATAGCCGTGAGCATGTGTTTGATATTGCATGACCAGATCCCCCCCCTTTAATGTTTCTTCATCTTTTTAGGTGTTTGTTTCTAATTGGTACAGCTTTTTGTGGATTCAGGTCATGCGAAGATACGGTGTTGAAGAGCCGTATGAAAAATTGAAGGCTGTCACGCGGGACAGAAAAGTCTCAAAGGAAGTCCTGCATCAACTGATTGAAGGGTTGGAGATTCCAAATGAGGCTAAGACATCTTTATTGCAATTGACACCAGAGAGTTACATAGGTGCTGCTGACACCTTGGCCAGGAATATCTGAAATTTTCTAATAAAGTGGTATGCTCTCCCTCCTTTAAAGAGAGAGTGCGATGGAAAATCACAATTTTGAAATGCTACCGAAGGTGTGCTACTGTATTAACATGGATAGTCGACGCCAAAGATATTCAGATCAATATGATAACTGATGAGAGTGGAGAGCAGGCAACTGCTGTTAGCTTAAAAACTTGAGTGTCTTCGGATGTGAAAACCTGAAATGGGAGCATTCTCCTTACTTCCAGATATACCAAGGGGGGCCAAACTGCTTTTCTGAAGCAGCCAAAGCTCCCGAGTGCAATCACTTTTTAGCAGATTTGCCTTCAAATTTACGGCTTGGTTGATCAATAAAGAGGGATGCCAACTGTCTCAAGGTGTTCAATTTGAGAATTCAAGCGAATTCGAGAACTGTGTAATCTGAAATACTTGGACACTTTGTATCTTGGCAGCATGAAAATCATAGTAACGCCATGCCATTGTGTGCACTGAAGGTACTGTACATGTCACGGAATGTGGCTGAGTGTGAGTGGATAACTACAATTGTAGCTGGAAGCGTGCTCACATCTTGTGTGTGATGAAAGTAAAAAGCTTGGCACCAACTTTGTAGAGAGATGGGGTTTCCAGCATTCTTAAGGGTTGCAGAGTTTCAGTTCTATCACCCACTAATGCATCCAGGCCCAAATGCATGTAATGCAACACAACCTATTAGACACATTCCTTTCATTAGAATCTGTGTAAACCACAAACATAGTTGCTCTCGAGTCTCGTGCTACAACGGCTTGCTGAATATGATGCAATTAAAATGATACAAGTTACATGCACACCAAATGCTACGACATGTAATAGCAACCCACTAATAAGTTGTCTGGACATTGTCTGTACTGTTGCGTGAAGGTTTCGCTACTCCTGGATAGAGCCAACATTTACGATATCTCGAAGCTTGAATGAATAAGCTGCTCACACTCAAACTCGTGGGGTGAACAATTGGCCCAAGTCTTTTCCTGTGGTGACTGGGGCTTGAGTCTGAACTTCTGAGCCCAAGTATTTCTTCAGTGCACTCCCTGTAAACACCTTGTAGAAACATTGAGGAAAAAAAGATTCCTTCATGAACAAAATTTGTGAAAGGAAAAGGGAGCATTTAAAATATTCAGTTTGTGGAAGAACAAATTTATGAATGAAATCCTCCGTTGGTAAAGGAGGGAGGAATAGCAAGGGGGTCATATGTGTATTTTCCAACATTGTATTGCCTATTTTTGAGTAAAAAATTTAGTAATAAGAAAACTCATTTGCATAGAGGACTAGGTCAATTGTCCATTGGGTCACGGTGCTTCATGGTAGTATGTCAGTGATAATCTATCTATTTACGTAAGGTTTACCGCACTGCAGGACTGTTGAACTACTGCACGTATCTTCAGTAAACTTGAATAATTAATTATCTTCGAACTTCATCAGTCTGTTGGAGCTTAGATTCCGATTCCAAGTTAATGGAGGAGTGGTTAGTCGTGAGAAAGAAGTCATGACAAAGAACTTTTCTGCACTTCAAGGCACTTCTGCCCATTTCTAAGGCTTCAATTGCAAGGTACGCTGCCATCTGGATATTGAGATAATATTATTGGAGTCACTTGTTTGGTGTGCTGGTCCTCCAGTGATCATGAACATACTGATTTTTCAGCTCCCAAGACTAAGTGATCTGAAGCTCATCTCTCAAGCATTTATGTTCTATTGGAGGAACAAGTGGGGCCTTCTATCCATCCTCATCCAACAGGCTTGAAGATGGAGTGTCTTTGCTGCAACTGGGTAGTATGAAAAGGGATCTTGCTGAACGAATTTGTGCATTGATTGACCAGTATTCTCTGGCACTGCAGTCTCTAGCTCATGAGCTGGATTGCTTGGAAGAATAAGGTGAGATTTCTTGAGGGTAATAAACATATGATCTTTGGTTGTGCTTGAGAAATTACAGTCGAACCATGTGGATGATGTAGATGAGTTTGAGCTGAAAATGTGAAGTGTTGAAGTTCGGTTAAATCAAGAGACTGACAGTGCTTTTGATATTGCTGTGATTGGGAGATTCTGATGATTTTGGGATACAGTACATCGAGGTAGGTGTTTGATACTAGCTGGTGCTGGAATTAGTGGTTGAGTGAGGAGTGCACAATTGGATCGCCTACTTTGCTGTACACAAGCGCACATGCACACACGATCATTGAGCAGTACCCAGCTGTGCACATCTGCAAAAGCGAGCGCAGGAGTGGAATGAACGACTCTAATTTCCTTGAATTGCGTGTACCATAATTTTGTGAAGGTGGCTGGAGTAGATCACTTCTCTACAGAAACAGAGTGATGGAGATTCAGGGGCAAAATTCAGCATATGCGACCTGTAAACCGAAGGGGCAGCCTGGGAGCAAGAAATGCATCCTCAGCTTTGACGGCGGTGGCGTTCGCGGTATCATGTCCTGTGTCATGATCGAATACCTCGAATCCAAACTCCAGGTATCATTTCATGGTCGATGTATTGGCTTTCTTCAGATTACACGCCTTTGGTTATCTTCAACTAGTAAACTTGAAAACTAATGGAAGCAGCAATTCACAAGTGGTTTGCAAGCATGAATCTTACCTATGAAAAATTTCTTCGTTGGTTTATCGTCTTCTCATGTGACGAGCATTGGAATATTTCTGCAGATTTTGAGTCGTTGTTAAAATCGGATCGTGACAAATCTTTGTGTCTATAACAGAGCTTGGAAGGATCCGAAGATGTGAGAATTGCAGACTATTTTGATGAGATTGCAGGGACAAGCACAGGTGCCCTGGTGGCCTGCCTACTGGTGGCACCTGATCCTGTCACCAAGCGCCCCAGGTTTAGTGCCAAGGATTGCACTAATTTCTATCTTCAACACTCTGCTCAAGTATTCCCTCAAGATAGGTAACAGCCACAATTCCTCTCTCATTAATTGTAAATTTTAACCGAATCATACAGAAGTCTGAACTGTTATTCCTTCCTTTCGGATCTTTTACTATTCGTGTTTTTGGAAAACTAGATCTCTATCTTTGCATTGAATCTGTGTTCGACTGCATGATGACCTTGTATATTTTCTAATCATAAGCGATTGTGCAGTGGGTTGTTTTCCAGTGTCAAAAGCTGGATCACTCGTCTAAAGGGTCCCAAGTACAGCCCTGCTGGGCTTGAATCTATACTAAAGGAGGTATTTGGAGATTTGAAGCTCACAGAGACTTTCAAGCCTGTCATTGTACCGTCATACGACATCAATTACGAGTGTTCAGTCTTATTCTCCACAACACAGGTAACAGAGAGTGCTTTGCTGTAGTGCAAATTTTGAACATAAAATACTACACAATAAGATTAGCTAGTTGATAATTTAACCTCATCCTTGCTAAGACTTGTTGAATTCTGTCACTCGTATAAAAGTGTCTCCGAAGGGTACCATATGAAGCTTTATGACTAGAGGAAATTTAACGGCCTTCCTCAAACACCATCTTTATCCCACCATGATGTAATTGTCTGCTACCAGGCCAAATCCAAGCAAATTCCAGATTGCTACATTCGTGACGTTTGCCGAGCAACCACAGCAGCGCCAACGTACTTCCCACCTCATTACTTCACCTCCACTACCGAAGGTGGAGAGAAGTGGGAGTTCAACATGGTGGATGGAGGAGTTAGCGCAAACAACCCTGTAAGTCTCTAATCGTGTCTCTTTGATGCACCTGGATTCATCCTGTCCATCTTGTTTACATCTGATGCTCAAAGCTGTCGCACGGTGAATGATTCTATACTGATCAGCCCATCATGTGATTTCATGTCACAGGCTTTCATTGCTGTGAGCGAGCTTCTCAAAGACCATGTCGACGAAGCTGAAAAAGAAATAGTGGGAACTCTTCGTATGGCTTTCTGAGGATTGCAATTCGATGCAGTGCCTGCAATTTGATGTAGTGACTAGAATGTTCCTCAAAGCATAATCGAGGAGTGAATTGTGTGCAGAAATATGAAGACCTCTTGGTAATATCCTTCGGAACTGGGCAAAAAAATGCAAGCTACAGTGCAACGACCTGTGCTAAGTGGGGAATACTCTCTTGGATCTACAACGATGGGAGCGTCCCACTATTGGACATGCTCACTTTGGCCTCACAAGACATTGTCGACTACAACATGTCCAGCACTTTCTATGAGCAGTGTTGTCATGACAATTACCTCCGTGTACAGGTGAGGTGTCAGGATGGGAAGATGGTTTGGTGAATTACTTAAGTGAACCCTACAGAAGTGGAAAAGAAGCAATATTGTATGCTAGAAAATAAGCTTTACCTCTCATACATAAGTAATCTTCCCACTCCGGACCAGAGTGATGACATTCACTAGTTGTTAGTGACATTCCTGTTGGTTCTGTTCTGTCATTCACTGTGAAAACCACTAATGATGTCAACTCCAATTTGACACAAAGAGGATCTGAAGATGAGAAGTTCATGTTAAGCAACAATGGTTTTCACAAGTTTTGAAATGGCAGATAGAGAAGCTCGAGGAGAACCAAACATCGTTGGACGATTCCTCCGAGTCCAATTTGCAAGCACTGATGGGTACAGCGCAAAATTTCCTGCGATCTAAAGCTCAGACACGCAACAAGCTTGGCCAGTTTGTTCCGGACTCTCGGTGGACAACTTACGACGCCGCCCTCTCCCAGTGCGCTCTCAACTATGCTCTCCTTTCAGAAAAATCATAAGACAAGATATGTCGAATAGACACTTTACTTACGGCCCCTGCTCACAATTTCCATCAACTATGTGGCTAACTGTCTGTGATGCTCTCAGGTATGCAGCTTGGCTTGTGGAGGAGAGGAACGCTAGAAATTTACAACAGAGTTCGTAATTGTATCTACATCATAAACATATGTACAATACAAGAAATATTGGAGATAATATGTGAAGCCATTTTCCAGAAGTTGATTGACATGAATAACCTGCCACACAGATTTCGGCTCTTATAGTTAAATCCACACAAATCTACCAAAGATTTGAATGTAGCATGTGGTAGCAGATTATGATCAACTTCAATTGTCTCACTCTTGTACATCAATGTACTACATTCTTTTACTTTGTTACTTTCAGAATTTTAAGTTACTGCATCTCTCTTCAAAAACACAATAATAGTAGAGACTCAAATATCCTCATCCTTTTGCCATGCTAGTATGTATCAAACAAGTCCAAACAAAGGAAGAGATAAATACACAATTTGTAAAGCATGCATCTAACCCACTATCACATGGATCAAAATACAATTTCTGTAATATACATATTTGAGCAGCCATGCCCTGCAAGATAAGAAAACTTGGAAGTCTGGGACATGTGTAAACTACAAGGTGAACAATAGATACCTGCAATTGCATCTTTATTTTACCAAAGCAGCCGATAAGTCAGGCTTTTGTCAAGGAATCGGCTGAACGGAAGCACCTCAGCAAATCACTATTATCATACAGTTTTCTTCCTCCGAAACCCTTCTTTCGCAATCTAATCCATCAACCGATAACTAAATGTCGCTTATTGCTCTTCATGAAGAAGAATCGAATCGGAGGCACTAAACAATGTATTCACATGGCCCTAAAAACTACTTCTCCTAAATCTCCTATTCGATACACTCTCCCAACTGTTGGTGCAGAAAATTGATACACAGAAGAAATGGTAGGTTCATATTATGTGTAACACAGCATGTCCTGCTGATAGGTCAGGGTCACATGGTCCTTCGATGGGCCTCATCATGGCGGATGCGTATCTGACAAATTCCAAAAAACATATCAGTATTCTAAAATATTAGGACCTGAAACAAGGTGAAATTCCAATGAAGTCCATCTACACTAATGTACCAATATCATATCTGACTGCCGAGGTCAGGTTCTAGAATTCAGCCATCGCCGTACAACTTTTATTGACCTCACAAAACTCTAAGTTCTGATAAGCATACGTCCACATAACTTCAGTGCATCGAAAGGCCAAAAGTACGGTAAGCACACCACTAACCATTTAGACTCGTACTCCGTACTTCATATCGGGATGACAAGTTGCCCATCATGGACGCCAACACGATCACAACGATGATGAATACTGCCAAAACAACACAGAAAACCAAAAGTTAGGTCTAAATAAATACAAAGCTACCGTCCTAAGCTCCGCGATTGCCATCCCCTCACATACGCAGAGCTCATTCTCCCGCACTCAAAGAATTTACATACCAAATACAAACATACTCCTCAAAAATCTGTAAGATCAACAACCAGCTGAAAATGACCAAACAACCAAAACAAAAACGTTTCACAAATACAATACACTGTAACACCGACGCGCACAGTATACGTCCCAATCACACTCTCAAAAAATCACACGAAGCTCAATCACAGATACAACCGCACAAAGCTCAAACAATCATGGTACACATCACCACAGCGATCCTCTTCCGTAAGAAACTGGTATCACTTCAACAAAACCTAGACGAGGAAAACTTCAACCTAATTCAACGAATTTGCAAACAAACTCCATCACTAACCGTTCAACATCCACGACGACCTCTCATGCCATCGTCTCAGTGTACTTTCCCAGGCCGTGGACGTTCAAACATCAATCAACCAAACCAAACGAAGCAGAGTACATACCAAGCAGAACAAGCAGCGGCGCAACGCGGCTCTGCGGCTTGAGAACCTCCAGCGTCCCGAGCAGAGGCGCTTCCAAGTCAGGCTCGACCTCCACCCCCATCGCTGACATGCGCCTCGGCGGTTGCCAATCCTCCACCTCTTCCCCCTCTCCGTCCCCTCGATCCGCCATCCCCTCAACCCGAACCTCCGCCAAAATTCAACCCCCTCCCCTCCCGATTCGAAATCCGAGCCGAGCCGTGGTAGTCACGGCAATCCGAGTGCGCTCCAATCCGAGCTCCAAACCCTAACCCTGTGCTCTGCGCTCTCCAATCTCCGTGTCCGCTTGCTTCTTCACATGAATTCCAGCTTTGAGGATTCCGACTTGTGTTGAAAATTTTCACTCTTTTTCGAGGGTTTTGGAGCTAATATTCGCTAATATGCGTGAGTCCGATTCTGCTTCGGCCTCGTCCGATCGAAGCTTCGCTCGCATGACGAGTCAATCTGCCATTATGACGAAACTGTGCAACGCGATGTCTGTGTCTGTGTTTCATTGGAGCCTGGGTTTCTATTTCGGTTGATACTCGGGTGATATTATGGTTGTGGGTCCTGATTCTGGGCGGTCCTGTGATGATGCCTGGGTGGTGCATGGTTGATGCCTGGGTGATGCCTGGGAGATGCCTGGTGATGCCTGGGTGATATCTAGGTGGGATATAGGAAATTTTTGGAAGTGGTTTATTCGTTCTCAGATAATAGAGTTGTTTGTAAAATCTCTCAAAACCTGAGTTTTTGACCTGTAATTTGGAAAGGACCGGATCGGCATGATCTCACTGTAAACCTAGAATAGAATACTAGATAGATTGAAATTTTTATTCATAAAAATTTGGAGGGAGGGAGAAGAATTGGGAAGAAGGGTAGGACCGTGAGGAGGAGGAGGAGCTCCGGTCCATGAAAAAAGGAGGACAAAAGCCTGGATGCCTTTACAAATAACTCAAGTAGCGATGATAGTTTGAATTAAACGATTTGGAAGGAAGTAGCACCAAAAGTATCATCTGTTGAATAGGCTTAGGATTCTTGGTTTTTTCTAGGTGTAAATGGATACCCAATACCTGAGGTGTGAGAAGAATTTTTTGAATTTTTTGTTTTTAATTTTTTGGCATGAGTGGTCCTTCCACTTATTTTCTTTATTTCCTCTTAACCCCTAAAGCATCGACTCAGCAAAAATGGTATGATTTAGGGTCCGGTCAAGCTCCTCATAAGTCTATTTTTATAGGATGAAGCCATAATTTTGGCACAGTATAGACAATTATCATATTTTTCTAATAAGACCATTAATGCTTTAATATTCCTCACTTTAAAAGATATCCGCTGCCAAAGTTTGAAAACACTGTTAGGGCATACTGAATTCTGCCCAAAATTGCAATATATGCTCAAAATCTACCCGAAATTAATTAGATCATAAAAACTTCAAAAATCCAACAAAAATTGAGATTTTACTTTATTTCAAATTTTGTTTTTTCTACGTGTCAAAATAATTTGAAGGCAAGATCTCATCGCTAGGATTTTCAATCCAATATTTCTTTATATGCCTTTTTTACTATCATAGACTAGCCTTCGTACATGGATTTCAGCATACATCCATGTGAAAAATCAAGCATTTCTTTAGGTTCTATAGCTTGTATGAGGGAAAAAAGTGCATGGACATATTCCTACCCACCTAAGAACAAGAATTTGAAGAGGCTCACATCAAATTTGTTTTTGAAATTGGTTTTTTTGACTCACAAAACACTTCAGACCCATTTTGCAACAAGGGAAAAAACTTTTTCTCTATATTAGAACATTACAATCTCACAATCGATAA
This sequence comes from Ceratodon purpureus, assembly GCA_014871385.1. Classification (NCBI taxonomy): domain Eukaryota; kingdom Viridiplantae; phylum Streptophyta; class Bryopsida; order Pseudoditrichales; family Ditrichaceae; genus Ceratodon; species Ceratodon purpureus. The sequence goes on along the minus strand of CM026428.1, from coordinate 11,075,949 downwards.
GGAGTTTGAATCTAAGATTTGTGGTACATGTGCATATACAAGTAAGGTACTAGATTTTGTAATTACATCCCCAAAAATATCAAAACTTCAAAACTTACTCCTTGTATTGAAAGAGGCCAGTATTCATGGATTTTGGCAGTTTTGAGGCTTTTCAACTTTAGGGATTAACTATAGATTGTCTTTACAATGTATGAAATGAATGGCAAGAATAAAGGATGAAAATTTTATTTCCAGCGTTTATTTTCCATATTTTGGTGCCAAATTGGAATTATTGTAAAAATTGGATTAAAAAATTTAAACTTAAAAACCTAGGATACTCAAAACATATAAACTCTTTTCTAAATACTCCATTCATGCTCAATTGGATGAAGAAATGAACCCTCTTTTCCTCAAGAATCAGCATGAGGAAGAATTGTCTTTGCTGCCTTTTTGAGTATCCTGTAAAAGGATTTTGCTGAATGAATGTGAGGATTGGTTGTTGTAAGGTAGAGATGGGTATTCCCGTGAGGGTTTTAATTCCGTGGCCTATCAGTGCACCAATATCTGAGTAGACAGCACCTGACTACCACACTCAACAGATTGTATAATAACCTATCATGTACTCCATGCAAGAATCTTTGTATTGCATATACCTACTCACGGAAATAGTGGTCTACAATGTTGCACTTCAAAAATTCATGAAAATTTGATAAATTTCAAAAAAAATATTAAAAAAATCAGATTTGTGATTTTCGACCTAACTTCTATTTGTATAAATTTTATACCCATAGTTTTCTCAATCCCAAATATGTTGAATGGCTTAAACTGACGAGAATACCCATCTCTACCTTAGTATATATTGCGCTTGATTGGTTATTACTTATTCTGCATGGGTGACATGAGTGAATTTGAGCTATGAAAGCAAGAGGGTTGATTCGGAGAATATGACTGGGAAAATGTGGTGGTGTTCAAGGGCATCATTTCATTGTCCAAGTATTGGATTCATTCAAATACCCCCCCTTCCGTCAAAGTTTGCTTCACAAGTGGCTTTCATAGATTTGCATAGATTTTCATAAGTCTCTATATTTATAAACTAAAGATTGGACGGATGTTGGAATGTGAAAATTACTAATATAGTAGTTGACAAGCAATATCTCCACCACCTCATAAGAATATGGTGAAATTAGGCTTCTTATGTTACATGTATAAGTTTAGATAATGTGAGCAACCTTTATGTAGACTAGTTTTCTGGATTTTTTGGGATATTCACCTTCATGTATGGTTGATATTTGTGAAGGTTTAACATCAAATTGTAACTTTGAAAAGCTTAAAATCAATTCATATCTTATCAAAAACTCATAGTCCTATTTGTCAACGGTGTTTTTTGCTTCAGTTCTAAAATTTTAAAATATGATTTTTCCATAATATCCTACAAAGGAATATTCCTTATGGTGGGTAACATCTAGTTTATACCCTTACATGAATCTAATTTTATTGTCGTAGTATAAACATAATTAAAATTAAAATTGAAATTCATTTAAACTTTTTTCTCAAGTGGAAGTCTTCACCAACTTGGTTCATGAATGTTATGGCACTTATTGAAAATAATCATTGAATATACTTGCCAATAAACATTAATCATCTTTTTTATTATATGATTTTTTAACTCAAAAGAATAAAATATCAGATGAAATCTTTTAAAATTGATGGAATATTATATAAGAATGTGAATTCTTCATTTGAATCACAAATGAGTCGTACAAGTAACAAATATATTGCTGCATTAAAATACAATCTCTAGATAGACACTCTCTAAAACATGAAAAAGATCTTTAGTTGCTTCTTTGACAACAAATGGGGAGAACCAGCAGTTAGTTACAAATCAGTTGACTAATTTAACAAAAAAATGGTTGATATGAATTTTTTTTGATTAGAAACAAAATAAAATATGTGGTACTTTGGTGATACCTTAACCCTTAAAGGTTAATCCCAACTCCTCGGACTTGGTTTTATTTTGAGAGAATCTTGTTCATATTTGATACTCCTTTGCATCAAATGGGGTTTTTAGAATGCCAAACCGAGCATCTTAAACCGGGTGTCCGGGTATATAAGGCGGGGACAGACTCTGCACCATTTGGAACCCTATTCATGTGAGGTCTCTCCACCTTTCTAAGAGCTCTCAAGGAATCAGAGTTGTAGTTCAAGATATTTTGACTCCGAAGTTAAGAAGGGGGAGGTAACATCAGGAGTGAGTGGGGGACTACCGGTTTAAAGAGATCTATACTTCGTCAGTAGAGAGCCAAAGCTAATTAAAAAGAGAATTGTGCTTGAAATGGAGTTTAAAAAAGATTTTGCAGTGCAGTATCAGGCAAGGAATTCACCTTTAAGGGTTAACATTGCACAATATTCAGACAATAATCAAATGGACTGGTAGTTGAGACTGGCTGTTTACAAAAAAATATAGGATAATCACTGATTTTCTCAGAAAACTCCCTAGAAACTGCTTCTTGGCCGGGAAGGAACAGGAGTCCAGAACAAGAGACAAGAATCCTCAAAAGACTGCGGATTGACAGGGCTCAAGGGGTTTGACTTCCTGAGAGAGAGAGAAAGATAATAATTGGAATTTACTGTGGAGTCAACCCAGTGGAGTGATCAATGATCACCGATCAGGATTCAGCCTCTCTTGCTGGGCCCTGCCAGTAACTTACAACAAAAGTTTCTAGAGTCAAGACTGAAATTGAGAATTTAAGAATTAGAATACACACAAAAAGGAGTCTGTTCATCAGACTAGGTCCACCGCTCCTAGAACATCATGAAGAGGATTGCCGAATTCAGTTGCTATTCCACCCTGTAATTAAACTCTTAACTTTAATTTCATATCATTAAAATATTTGAAGTTGGTGGTATGGTTTGAGCATCACAACCGCATTCAAGTGCATGAGCATGACATTCTTCTCTAGAAGGCTGTTAAAATGGTAACTGTTTGCAGAGGATTCAGTCAAGCACTGCCAGTGCCGGCGGTTTTATAATCAACTTATTTTCTGGTTTTGTATTCTATTTTTCGTTTCGGTGGCTCAAAGTAGTGTGATAGTGGACTATCCTCTCAATTATGGCAGATTAATCTTAGAATATTCATGAGGGCCGGGACTTTGGAGCACATTGTAGACCTTCCATGTGAGTGAAATGCTTGCCGCAGATGAGGCTGCTTCAGATGTAAGCTAAGTTGGCTAATCTTTGCAGCACTCAGAGGACACTGGCAGCTGCTTTATCTCGATTCTCGAGTCCTTCGAAGCAAACAGAATCGAAATTAGAAGTGGCCGCTTTTAAACGATTCTCTCTTATAAAAGCTCTGCAAAGGAGAGTTGCTTGGCGGTGTCCGAGCTGCAGAGGCTTCGAGTTTTAGCTCTGGAATGGCAACTTCACTCTTGTCCAAGGATAGCATTGTCATTAACAAATGGTTTGTTTCTTCCGTAATTTACAAAACAATTACAATTGCTTCCGAAATTTCAGTTGAGGTTGAGGTCAAGACGTTCGAAAATATCAGGCATTCAGATGAGTTTGCTATCTGATGAGTAGAACAAGTTCTGGTAAAAGACAGTCTTGAGGAGCAAACAACTGTTTTGCTCTAGAGTACGTTTTTTGCAAAAAAGGAGGCTTTGGAATATCCTTACAGTAACATGCCGTATCCGCTGAGGAAGGTTAAGGTAAAAGTATATATAGCCAGCAGTAGGCTGCCCAGCACGTAAGGGAAAGAGAAAAAAGAAAAAAAACTAGCACTGTAGAGAGCACTGTAGAGAAGCACAATTATAATGCTGGAATACCGTAGAGCATCCCAAAGCACTATTCAAACATCGCGGTCAGTCTCTGGTCTCCATGTAACAAGGGAGCGTTGAAGGAATTCACCCAGATTTGTGAGTCCAACTTGCAACCCTAAGCCTATGTGTTCCAGTCCCACTCTTGACCGCAGCAAACGAAGAAGGGTATAACAAATATACCAGAAGCTAGGCAAAATATCTGACAAGCATCTCCTCATCCAACCGAGTGATCTGGGAATCAGTGCATGCCCCCCAAATGATCTCTTGTCTCGATTGCGATTTCCGGTTTCTCTTCAGATGCAGATGTGGGACTTCAACTATGTTCAAAAAGCTCAGTTTTCATGAACAAAATTTACTGTGTTTGAAGGGCTTGAACCACGACTCTTCAAACTAGTCACTTGTGGTGTTGCCACAAGTGGGTATCCTTCTTGACTTTCCTCAGTTTCTTCAGGACGCTTTCGGGCTTCGCATTTCCCACTACAACCACCCTGTTGTTCCATTGGTCGCAGAGCACTTGATCCACATCTGGAGAAGAAATAGCAGCGACAACATCAGTCAATGGTTTCGAAGTACTCAAGGCACAACACCCAAGGGAAGCTACTGAGCATGCAAACAAAAACAACTGCAGGAACTTACCATCCATGTACTTGAGAGATTTCTTGACTTTCCTTTCGCAATTCTCACAGCAAAGGTTTACACGGAAATCCATTGACTGAGAACGTCCAAGCTGCTGTAACAAATAGCAAAGCAAACACCATATCAGTAAACCATCACCGACATATTGGAGACACAACAAAGTCCAAATAATCTAGCTGAGGAGATTGAACCTACCTTTCCACCAGATTGTCCATGACCCTTCTTCCCAGACTCTGATCCTCCATGGTGCTGGTTTCCCCCTTTGTTCTTGTGCCCTCGGTTCTCTTCATCGGAGCTGTACCCATCATTGTTGTTCTTGGGCTTCTTCAGGATCCCCTGCGGCTGTCCTCCATGGTTGTTACCACCGTGGTTACCACCATGGTTATTTCCACCATGGTTGTTTCCACCATGGTTGTTGCCGCCCTTCTTGCCATGAGAACCATGGGAATCATGATCCTCTCCAAGACCATGAACACCCTTGTGTTTCTGGTTTGAGCCATGCCCGTGACCATAAGACTGGTCATCAAACCTCACAGTGTAAGGCTTGTGGTCCGACTTCCCATGACCCCCACCACCACTGTGGCCCTTGTTCACCTTCTTGAAGCCATAACGCTCATCATCGCTGCTATCAGAACTGCTATCATCTCTCAGCCCCAGCTTCTTCAGCACGGTCTGGGTCAGAGACAAAGAACGACGGTGATGGTGCTTGTGTCCTCCATGAAATCCTCTATTGTCAGACCAAGCGTTGGTGTTTTGGTTGTGCCCGTGACCGCTGTTGCCCTTGTTGCCATGGTTATGGTTGTTGTCGTGGCCACCCTTGTTCTTGTTCCCAGACTTCTGGTTGCTGCTGAAGTCATCATATTCATCATCACTGTCACGCTTCTGCTGCTTCTTCTGGTTCCCACCATGGTTGCCCCCACCATGGTTGTTGCCGCCATGGTTGCCACCACCGTGGTTGTTGCCCCCATGGTTGTTGCCGCTATGGTTGTTACCCCCATGGTTGTTGCCGCCCTTTTGGTTCCCCTTGCCAGGGTGTTGCATTTCATGTTGAAAGTTGGTGTAGGTGTCGTCACGGAAGTCAGGTCGCCTGTACTCGCGGTACTGATCATGGCTTTGGATGTACTGCTCCGGGCGCCGGTGATCGACAGACCTGCTGCGTTGCTGGTCCTCGTAGTGGCCGTAAGGCATCTGGTGCATGTACCACGGATCCCTCTTCCCATAGAACAACTGCACACAGCAATCAGCTTATCATCAATTATAATATTCAAGAGCAGACTTACAACATTGCAATTGGATGCATTGGATCATTAAAAGTTGGGCCCACACAACTACTTAGGCCAAAGGAAAGAGAAGCGAAAGTTAAGATCATCATGTACTTGAGTCGCACAGAGCTCGACTCGAAGTTAATTCTCTAAGCCGTGGACTATTCACTACGAACTAATTATACCTCAAAGTAGGCAGTTCACGATCAATTGCATAAGAAATTGTACAACAAGGAGAGGTGAAGTTAGAAACAAGCGAAGAATTTGTGAGAACGCCTGTAAACTAAGAGAAGTGAATTCTACCGACTCTAGCAAAAAGATGCTCAATAGCAAGCATATTTCTCTAATAAGCAGCGTCCACCTTCACCACCCAAAGCAAATGTGGACAATCAGGAAACAGTTGCGAGCTTACAAACACATCTGCTAGCATTCAAGGGTAATGCCCTCTAGTTCCTTGCAAATCACTGCGAGTCCACAACCTCATCGTGCACAGTGAACAGTAAACTTCGAGCACAGGAACAGTCGAACTAAACTGAAACAGTTCCCCTTCACTGCAAATGGCGTACAGATGAAGCAAGTAACAAAAGCACCCAGACAGACAACCCAATTCCTTCAGTGTGAGCAAGAGCAGTACTGATTTGCATACCTCGTCCATCGATATCAGGTTGTGGTGGTTCAGGCCATAGAACGGCCTCGGGTCGTGGAAGTAGTTCCCAGCCATGCTGCCACAAACGTCACAAAAGACTCTCCAACAAACCTCAAACTAAACCTCTCAGATCTGTCTAAACCTCTCTTCTCAACGTCTGGCGTCCCAACTTCAGTCTACTAGCCCCAAGGTATACTTACTGCGTACCAACCAAACCAACAACCAGCCTACAACCGAATTCTTCTAGAGCACATCATCAACCATCAACCTCCATTACATGCAAACTCAACACTTCAGGAAATGTGACACATTTTGTACTGGACACCATAGCCGACTTGTAGAGGGCACAAAGCAAAGTGATCGATCAGACGCAAGCTCTGGTGGTAAGGTGGTGGAATTCGGCGGTCTGGCGGAGATGGTTGTGAGCTTGCAGGTGGCTTGCAGGGACCTGGGGACCCACTTCCAGCGCAGACCATGTTCGGAAAATATTTTGGGAACCTGCACCCATTTGTCAGGAACGTGCCAGACTCGCCCACGCCACTTCCACACAATAGGATGTGCCGCTGCCAATTTAGGCCCAGGTGAGGGAGCACTACGCTGGGCCAAAATTACGCCTACTACACTGGAATATTAATCTTTCATTCCTTCCCATTTTTGGGGCAGCAATTGCACCCCTTTTCTCATTTTTTATCTCCATCTTCTCATCTCCAGAAGAATGAGTCAGTTAGATAGTAATTTATCTAGCAACAGTGGCGAACGTTGATATTCTAGTCTAAAGTTCTGGAGGGGGAAAAGTACACCGGAGTTCAAACAAACACAGGAAGATTTATACTAACACAACCTTTGTGACGTTACTGTAAGTGCAAGGCATGTGTGTAATATTAAACTGTGATTAATTAACTTATGCAAAGTCCGGAGACGCGTGAACAATTATTAGCCGGATTCTAGATTCTCGATTCTAGATCTATGGCTTCGAAATATGCCAAATTATGTTCTGTGCACCATGCACAGTGGTGTTGATGCCAATGCGCATCATCCATCCCCTCGGCTATATCTTCGGGCAACCAGGATTCTCTTTAATTTTGTTTACTCGTGCGTAAGTCGGCCTCGGTGATTGTGAGCATCGTCTCTTTATTGGGAAGGGGTGCAACTTCTTCTGTGGTACTTGGGCTCTGGCACTGCACAAGCGCTACACATGCTTCGCTTGGGTGCCCTTTGCAATCAAAGGCAGAATCATTTCAGAGTTGCAGACACTGCAACACCATTGACTGTCATATCTCCTGGTAATTTAATTCACATGTCAAGCTTGTCCATCGCATGAACGGTGCATTATGACGCATTGCGTTAGAGGATATTACTGTATTTTACACGTTTCTGCATCCGCATGAAATGCAGATGGAAGTTCTATACAGTCGTAGCTTCATAGTAGGTTTGCCAGAAAATGATTCCAGAATAAGTAGATGGAATAAAATAAATTCTGAGGCCAAAGAAATGAGAGTAGAACAAGAATGGTACAACCATGAGGTTTTGTGTTTTAATAGCATTCTCTTAAAAAGCTAGAAAGTTAATGATAAATCTTTGATATTGAAATGTGAATTGGATACTTTTGGTTTGATAATATTTTATGTAAAATATGATATAGAGCTTTTAAGATCTCAATAGTGTGTAGTACATGTAATTTGTCATGTTTTTATGCAAGCATGTGAACTCTGAATGAGGTAGATTTCAAACTAAAATATTGACTTAAATTGTCTTAGTAACTTTAATTTGACATTAGAATACCACTCTTGACATCTACGTTACAAAAATATGTGTTGCAACAAATCACACACAAACGCAATTGAATCATGAAAAATCAATTGCATGCAATTCATGAAGTTTTATTACTACGATGCTACTCCTTTAAGTCTTGGTTTTATTAAACTTCATTAGTCATTGAATGCCATCAAATCCTATTCTTTCTTGGATGTGAACAAGGTCTAATTTCTTATAGCAATTGAAGTCATTATTTCCTCATTAAAATCATCATATAAATAATATAAAAGCCATCGAGCAAAAAACACATATACTTCTATAAATCACATCATGATATAGAAAAATTAAAAGAAAGTCAAAAAATGAAAATGCACTTCAATATCAAGTTAATCTGGAAGAAAAAAATATCATCAGCTAAATTAAGAGAAACGTAGTCTACATTAGTGGTGGAAATAATTGAAAGCATTTTACATACACTAACACCATAGCATGTTAGCTACTTGACACAAAAATATTTTTTTATTTTGACATCTGAATTTTTTGATTTTTTTGATTTTTGTTTCTAATCAAAAAATCATTAAAAATTACCTAAGTGGTTTAGAAATTTAAAAATATTACAGAAAAAAAATTAAAAAAAAATTAATAGAATTTTTATTTTGATAATTATTTTCAAGAACCTTATTTTAATACTATGGTAATCAAATCACATGGATGCACATTAAATTTTTTTGTGACTCAAAACAAAATTAACGATAATATTATAATTTCGCTTCAAAATAAATTTAATGTATAATATTAACGATAATGTATAATATTAACGATAGCTTCAAAGGATTATGACATTGATAAGCTTCTACTGAATATGTTAGCATATAAAGAACAAATACATGTTGATATTACTTAGTTCAATGATATCAAATTTGGATGTGATTTTTTGAACTTTTTGTCGACAAAGAGAATTACAAGAGTTGTAGGAATATATATATATATATATATATATATATATATATATATATATATATATATATATATATATATATATATATAAAAAGTGGGTCCTTAGATAAAAAGATATTTTCCCCAAAGGAATCATTGTACAACAAAATGGAGTTTCAGACTACATTTGGAATTTTTTATATAAGTAATTCATATGATTGCCTTTTATATTGGAAAAAATTAAACATTCTACAACAGAATACAATAATAAAATGAATCTCCCTAGAGTGAGAAAAATTAACTTTAAAATTGTCATAGGCTATTGACCTAATTCATGGGGGTGACAAAAATTCAATGAGACAAACCTTCAATGAATTTTGGAGTGAATAATTACAATCATTATAACATGGATTTATATAAATTTGGAGATATCAAGGACAAATGTGTATCATACTTATGTAAAGAATGATCTCAAATGTAATGGAATCATGTAGAAAAATATTTGAATTACTCACCCTCAAGGAAAAATGACTTTGAATAAGATAACTTTTTGTATATAAATCTTACAGTAAAAAAATTAAAAAGTACTCCCATATAACCAGTACCTTCTTGCATCTCCAGAAAAACTCAGAACTTGCATCTCCAGAAAATTTCAGAAAACATTAACCAAATTTCCCATCCTGAGAGCTTGCCCAAATTCTTGACGAATTTTAGGGATCAACTGCAGTGGTATGGAATCTAATTCATAGGAAGTGAGTGATTTGCAAGACTCCAAGCCCCAGATAAATGCGACATAAGAGAGCCGTACCCTAGTATGCTGTCATTATGGTACACATTGAGACATCCAATGGCATAAGAAGGGACTTTAATACAGGATAACATTGTGAATAAGGGCTGTCTAGGTCAGGTTGGAAGCATGATATCAAAAGAGATGTTACTAATATTAGAAAGGGGTTGAATATCATTGACAGCTGATTGAGTGTAATTCAAGAGTAATCCGGCCATTCAAGCGAGATTTGATGTGGCCCTGACCGCGGGTGGGGTCTGAATGTGCACGAAAGGCATGCAAAATCCTGCTTTGCAGACTAGGCAGGGGCCAGCATAGCATTTGAGTATATTATGATGGTTCCCAAGTTGTTGCAGCACAGTAATGAGGCAATTATGCCCAATCCTTCAGGAAGAGGTTTACTTTAGTGACCCGGATGTCATCTTTGCAGTGCCGCTGGGTGGGTTCACATTCGACATGGGTCCACCAAGGTTGATTTTCAAGAGAAAAACAACAGAGAGGAACGCATCCAGAGGTTAACCTTTGCAACATGCCAGTCTGGGCTTGTTGAATGGACCCGATAGGATGACCTTCAGGCTTTTGACAAAAAATGTAGTCAACTCCACCAAGAGCTTCTGTTGCCGGGACTCCAACCCGGGTTGCTTGGGTGAGCCTGAATATCCTAATCATCTTGTAACCCCTAAAATTTGCCCATGATGATTTTAGACCAAAAATGCCTTTCAACACCTTGAAGTGAAGCAAGTTGTTTATTTCAGATTCATGACATTCTTTGGCAATGGAGGTGGCCAAATGAGATTCTTTGATAATGGAGGTAGCATAAGGGATAAGTATTGGCCATCATATACAACATCATTATGACTTTGTGCGACCATCTAAAAGAAGTATTCATTATATTCTCTAAGCATGTTTATTTTATTATACCTAATTTTTATCATATTGATGTTGTTTAGAAAGTATAACAAAAAGGAATACCACAAGTTAGAATCTTTTATGTATTTTCTATAGTTGTTTTTATCAAATATATATGCTAACAGTAAATTCTGACGATCCAATTAGGAAAGTTGTGCACTATATCCCTAATTGTTCCAAATGTCATTTTTTGACACACTAGACAACTAAAAGCTAAAAGAGTGGTTTCTCCTTTATATGGATTTAGATGTCAATGAAATTTATTGAATAATTATATATAATTATATATAATGCTTCAACTCAATCTTGGTTTTTTGTTGTAAAAACCTAAGTTTCACTTAAGATATCAAAAAAATTGGCAAGTATTGTAAGACAAAGAAATATGGTTGTAGATTATTTTTTCTATGACATCTTTATCCCATCCTTTCAGATGGCAAAGCCATTTTGACCTCATTGATGTATTTCATGAATTTTTGTACTAGTATATTTTGAAAATAAATATACTAATGTGTTGTGAAGATATGGTTAAGTGTAGTTGATTTTTAAGGTTATCTAAAAAATAAAAAAAATAAAAAAACTAGTAACAGAATTTTGAGCAAAAAGTGCCAACAATCATAATTTAGAACCAAGTTCCAATATTAGAACATTATGGTCCTTTAGACTATAAGGTTTCATAAGTTTAAATCAGATCCACATCTACACAACAAATCCATTACAAGATTTTTAAGTTTAATTTTTTGTAATTTTGATATTCTACTTTCATCTACACCTACGCTTCAAAAGCCATAACGTGTTTTTACTACTTTGCACAAAATATCATTTTTACAAAGTTCCATCTGTAATGCAAATGACAAAAAAATTATTTTTTAAAATTCAAATTATTTTTTAAATTTTTTTTAATGTACAATTCTCCATCATTATGGTACAATAGATCTTATGGAAATATTTGAAACATTTATTTGCATAAAAGAGAAGATAATTGCATTTTGATTAAATGACATTTCTAATATTTAATTTGTTTTTGCACTATCTTTTATAAGATGAAGACACTTTGGCACTTTTTTAATGGAGATTTTTGTACTATGGATTTTGGGAGGGTTTTGACTATGGCATAAAAGACTAAGTTAGTTAAATAGGATACTAGATCTTAGAGCTAGAAAATAAATGTAGCATATTAATAAAATTATTTAAAAAGAAGTTTATGTGAATCATTGCTAGACTTAAACAAAGTACGGCAATATTACCTCAAATAGCTATAGGAAATGAAGACTTTGAATCTAGAGCTACCAGCTAAGGCTTTGTTCACCAAAATTCTCATTGGAGATTTTAGTTTGAAACTTGAACCATGGTAGTAATTGTTGCTTCACATCTTGCAAAACTTGCAACCAAAAGTCAATGACCCATGGCCTTGGAACATGAGTTGGATGACTCAATCATACAACAAAATAAAACATGAAGGATGAGAACTATTGTCAAGTATAATGTTTGATAAGTGTTCATTGAATATACGCCTTGATAAGATGGTTGCAAAACATAGGATGAAAGATAAGACAATTGATATTCAAGAACAAGCTACTAACCTCTATGCATGGAGAAAAATGTGGCATAAATCCAAAAACACAATTTAAGAATTGGGCCAAGAAAAGAACATTCAGAACATCCAATCTTTAGATTCCTATTCTAAAGACTACAGCACAAACTAAGAAATGAGATAGACAACCAACACTAAAACTCATCACATAAAGAGCTTAACCAAATTAACAATTATAATTATTGTAAGGATAAGCTTACACACCAAAAGATATACTTAGTTGTAGAGGACTACAATTGACACCTCAATCATTCTTTTCATAATAAAAAATATCTCCAATAAAAACCATATAGATGAGGAATATGAGTACTTTATAGCGACCACTATAAGTCGCAAGATGAAGAAGATGGGTCTGACAAACTCCTTCATAAAACTAAACAAATAGTGGTAGAAAGATGAGATTCTTATAATTCGACCATAGACAATAGAACATCATCTACAATAAAACTCAAATTCTATATAAAAATAGTCCTTAAATGAAGAAAATCAAACAACAAGACCAAGACGAGGGCATCTACACTTGTATATCATTTACGAAGGACCAAACATCATATACAAAGACTTGTTAACTTTATGAAATCAAAAGGCATTTGATATAATTGAAGATATGAATATGGCACAAGCAAGTAAAAGTACCACGTCAACACTAGGGGTTCACCTATATGCTGCAACTCCACTTACAAACAGTAACGTGTACAACCATAAGGTACAAAATGTTGTACCATAAGGTATAACAATTAAGTATACAACCATACAACTCCTTTGTTTCATTTTGCATTGTCCAATATCAACTCTCTAACAAAGGTCTTTTAAAAGCCTTGGAATCCCAAAATCATATAGTCTTCATATGCTAAAGTGCCATAACACAAAGGGACCTCTTCTTCCAACTTGGGACAATCCTCCAAATTTGATGACTTTGGGCTCCAACAATAAAAAGAAGATGAAACTATAGGAGTCATCGTTGGAATCCGATTAAATTAGCACTGCATCACAACTATCTTCTCCACGGACGTGCTTGAAAAGCCGATGAATATAATCACAAAGTTCAAATTGAGAGCTTGTCTAAGAGAGACAACACCCCATTCAAGTGCTTGGATCTAGTTGAAACCATTAAGAGTTGATAATATCATCTTTAACGAAGAAGTGTCTAGATAATCCAACTTTCAAAATCCTTGCGCCAAAACACAATTGACATCCAGCCTAACAATACTTTGTTCTATATGGATTTTCCTTCAATCAGTGCAAAATTTTCCACTTTCTTTTGTTCAATGACTTGGCCTGAAAGTCTTCCTTTAATTTGCACAAGACTAATCTTTTACTGTACATACCCGACATTCAATCAATGATTTTCTCTTCTTCCATAGATTTTCAACTTGAGCTAAAGATGTGAGAGAACTATAAGTCCTACATTGAAACATAGATTTGCAAAATATTTACAAATCAATTTCTTCTCTCTCACTCCTTTCAAAATAATGCGATAACCAGGCTAATTTTAATTCCTATAGCTAGGTTGCAATTCCTTGTATGTCATTATGAATAGAATACTTATAGGTGTTTTGTAACATTCACATAATTCTTGAGATTATAATGAGTATTACAATAAGTATAGTATATTGAGCATTTATAAAAGTAATAACTCAAATTTAAGGGCCTATGACCGCTTATGGTTTTCAGAGCTTGGTTACCCTAGCAAATGTGTTCCTACAGAACTGTCACACTCTTGCGGCGACCTAATGGCCAACCACATGAGTTGACTACATTTTTTGTCAAAAGCCTGAAGGTCATCCTATTGGGTCCATTCATCAAGCCCAGACTTTGGAGCGCCGCACTGGAACTGGCATGTTGCAAAGGCTAGCCTCTGGATGCGTTCCTCTCTGTTTTTTGTCTCTTGAATATCAACCATGGTGGACCCGTATCAAATGTGAACCCACCCAGCGGCCCTGCAAAGATGACATTCGGGTCACTAAAGTAAACCTCTTCCTGAAGGATTGGGCATAATTGCCTCATTACGGTGCTGCAACAACTTGAGAACCATCATAATATACTCAAATGCTCTGCATAGTCTGCAAAGCAGAATTTTGTATACCTGTTGTGTCTTATGCCATGTTTGAGTTGTTCAGCCTGAATGTCATTGCTCACTGTCAACAAGTTACCATCCGTTCAATAGTGGAAGTAAGAACATGTTATCCATCTTAGTTTATGTTGTTATGGTTAAGGTAGCAGCACCTATTTTCGGACACTTAAGGAATTCACTATACTTGTGGAGGTGGAATGAGTGGTTTCCTATTTTTCAGTGATTAACAATATGAAAAAACAAAGTTTCCCCATTTTTAGGATATTTATAAGCACATACAATAATAACTACAAATTTTAGAAGTGACCAATATAGGTTGATCTATAGCCGGACACCCTTTTGTATGTACGCATGGGATACATTATAGGTATTTATAGGGTGATCAAATCTCCACTACAGCAAGAATCTTCGGTGTCCGCCTTTAGGAGGGGGTCCCGGGATAGGTGCTTCCACCATATGTACGTTTTCTTTGAAGGCTTGGATGTAATTTAATCCTTAAAGTTTGAGCCAACTTCACGGGCTTGGTTTCTACAAAATCTTCTCTGTAGCTCTATTTGTAATCAACTTTTCACTTATTTTTTGATATCATTCTAATCACCTTCCCATGATGCGTTCACAAAGTGAAATTTTACAATTCAAATCACAACTTGTATGAGTACTTTGTGCTTTGAAAGGATTGTAGTAGGT
This sequence comes from Ceratodon purpureus, assembly GCA_014871385.1. Taxonomy (NCBI): domain Eukaryota; kingdom Viridiplantae; phylum Streptophyta; class Bryopsida; order Pseudoditrichales; family Ditrichaceae; genus Ceratodon; species Ceratodon purpureus. The sequence goes on along the minus strand of CM026428.1, from coordinate 11,060,872 downwards.
AGGTTGGAGTTGCACATAACCTTGCAGGAGGTTGCAAACTCATCATTGATTGGTTCATTCATGATGCCCAAATTCAAAAAGTCCACTATTTATGATGCCCAAGTACAAAAGATGTTGAGATTCAATTCTGGGCAGTCCTCTGAGGACCCAAAATGACCTTTAAGGGTTAAAGTCGTGGATTGATATTTGGAATGAACACCCACCAGTCATTTGTGCAATGAAGTTTGTGTGAAGTAAGAGTGCTTATGAACAAACAGAAAACAACAGTAGATATAGAGTAGTTGTAGATTTTGAGTATATATTAATGCGATACAAAACACATACACTTTTTGATCATGTTAAATGTATATGCCTTGGATGATTAACCCTTAAACATGAGAGCAAGCCCCACGGGCTTGGTTTAAAGAAATAATTGGAGACATAAGTTTCATTTTTCAACCAAATCAAGCGAGACTTGTTGCGTTGGAAAGCTACTGAAAAAGTGATCTAGATTCCAAATGTTTGCCTCGTTTGAGAGATTGTGGAATCGTTGGTAAGCAATCAAAGTTATCAAATTGAACAAGTTTTGAGGTTGTGGCAGTTGAAGTTCAGCAGTGCTCCAATGCTACAGTGCTACAGTGCACTAAGTCCTGTATTTTGGGGAAAAAAATAGATTCTTTCCGGGCTGCCCACCCATGACCCAATTTGTCGTGTAAGGATTAAGCATTTGCGAAAACTACCATTTTGATGTATGTTGTTATGTTGTTTTTCATTATCTATAGTTTTGTGATTCATTATTCTTAAATTTACACAATAGAGAATGTATAATATACAAACAAATTTATCATTAAAATTCCACCCACAATTCAGCTACTACACCGATGGCTCTTTTATACCTCCAAAAGAAATTGGCCCAGGCGAATGGCTGAGAGAAAGAGTTGGATTTGGTATTTACAGCCCCAAAGGCTTCAATATCCCCAAAAGACTACACCGTCACCAAAATATACTACGCGCTGAAATGATGGCAATACACAAAACACTAAGAATTCTCAATACACAATTCCCTAACGAACCAGCATATGCATTTACTGATTGTCTAAATGTATTATACTTACTCAACACACAAATAAAACACCCCACATTACACAACAGCTATCGAGATCAAGTCACACTTGCCTCCATGGTAGAACTACTACAACAAAGAACACAACCAACTACAATATATAAAGTCAGAGCACACGTGGATATTGATGGCAATGAAGAAGCAGACAAATTAGCAAAACTAGGGACAGACAAAGCTCATAGAAAGGCTGAAGACACACACGAATTTGCCCATGCCACTCCATACTACTTCCAAAAAGACAATTGACCATCCATGATGTCTGCTTCAGACAAAGGCCCCGTTTGAATCCTAGAAAAACAAATGAAGAAATATGATAGAGAAAACAATTTGGAAATAATGGCCATCCAAACCCTCAACATTTGCAAATGGATAGAAAACGCAAGATATAGACAATGAACTCTCCGACAAATTTTAGAATAACCCAACTATTACAGACAAACAAAAATCATGCCTCATCAAATTCCGTACAGGAACTTACATGGGCCAAGCTAGAAAACAAATGTTCTTTGGAAGGGATAAATTCCCGTCTATCTCATGCCCAATTTGTAACTCTCCTGAACCGAACACATGGTTACACGTTTTATTCACATGCCAATAACACATTCATTCACTCCGAGTCAAAAGACATAACAAAGCACTCTGGGAAATTAGAAAACTACTTGTCTCATCTGAAAAATCTTGAAGCTTTATTCTTATGAATGCTGGTACCTTCAACAATAAACCCCCAGAAAATATCCTCCCTAATTGGCTACTGCCTTATACATGTGGCACACAAAGATGCCATTGTAACTCTCGATTTCGACTAGATATTCTCTTCGTCAAAGGCTTACCATACCAAAACAACCCCCCTACAGAAATTGACCCCAATCTCACCATACAATTCATTGAATTTACATACTGCAATGACTGATTCTCCCCAGAAACACTAGAGCCAAAACCAACAAATACAATCCATTAATTGCCAACATCATTGCTAAAGGATTGAAAGTCGACCCCCTCATAGTTATCACTGCTGGCGCCAAAGCCACCACACACATCCCATCCATGAAACTACTAGGAGATAGATTCAAAATTCCCATGCCTACCATCAAAAACACTTTCAAAAATATTAATACAATTGCCATACAATATGCCCTGTCTATCTTTCTTCACAAAAGAAGAATAAAAAACCACCAACCATTATCCAAGACACTGGATCCGCCATAGTCCAAATTATAGAATTTTTTTAAAAAAAAATTAAAAAATTAAAAAATTAAAAATTTAGTAGCTACAACTACTTTATTTGAATGTTAGCACACGGTGCTAAGTCTTTTGTCACTTCTCGCTTGGTGGGTAGCTAGTTGGCACAACACATTTCCTGCCTGCGATTTCTCACTTAGTAGTACCAAGCCACTTCATCCCCACATGTGCTCAAACGAGTCCATCAGGGCTCGAATCCAGACTAGCTATATGAGACAAATGCTCATTTCCAACCATCAATGAGCTCATGGATTGGCGCTCAAACTCTCACTGCAAACTAACTTATACGACCGTTTTACTCGTTTTTTGTTACTGATTACTTGTGAGTAAAGTGTCTACTCTCGAAAGGAGGGAGTAGATCATTACTTCCATACCTTTGTCCTCCAGACATTGGATTGGGGGTGGATCGAATAGACACTTAATTCACGTCGGACTCCTCCGGAGACCGAGGTTTTTTTCTCTCTCTAATATACAAATTTCAAAATATATCTTCTCATCAAAATACATGGATTTCAAGGGTGAAATATTTACTAATACAAAGATTTTGAAACATGACATTAATAGAATTAGAGAGGTCCAAGTGGACATTTTTTGCTTCTTTGATATTTATTCAAAGTACTCAAAATTCAATTCAATTCCTAAATATTTTAACATGCATATGTAGCAAGTGGAATATGATGTATTTTAGTTGTATTTAAATAAAACCACAACTCTTATGGATTTAATGCCAAAAGAATATTTGAAATTCCTATATTCAATGTGGTTCCAGTTAATCATTAAAATCCCAATTTGAAACTTGTTGGTAGGAAATATCAAATATTTTACCACATATCTACTAACTTTATGGATCTCTAGGAATTAAAAGCTTACCAAAATTTCTCCTTTGATGATTAGTGAATATTCATTGTTTTATCTTCACTTCAATTTCGGCGGTGTCTCTTTCAAAGAAATTATTTGATATGGGTAGTTTCAGTGTGTACCAGTCTACAATGTAATATTGGACATGACAAATGAAGTTGCTCATATGCATCAAGTTGCTCTAGGACATTTGGCATCAAAGGTTTGGTCTCTTTCATTCCTTGAATTGAAAGTTCACTAGTAGAAAAAAAGGACTTGTTCACTCGACCTAAAGTGGAATTCTGAGTGAATTTGGTCGTATTTTCAGTAGTTTTAGCCACATTTTAGTGGACATGCTCAATATAAACGTCCCTTTTTTATTTAGATGCATGAAGAATTTTTCAAATAAGATAAACAAACCTAAAACCAATCACTTAAGGAATTAGCATATGTGTTTGAGGTGTATAATTTGAAGAGGATTTTTCATGTATACAAACATAAGGTTCTTGTTGAATGCAAAAATTTCCATAATTTTATTCCCAATACTGAAATAGTTACAATTATTTGAAATAAAAAGTTGCATTCACAAATGGTGAACATATAGGCTGCTCTAAAACCGACTGCCATGACACCAAAACTTGATAATGGTATGCTATCAAAACCCCCAACAAATATTCCATACGATTCCTTTTTTACCAATCACACAAAGATCTAGGAATCATACAAAGATCTAGGAAGATCTCCCTCGATTTTGAATTTGAAACTTCTCTAAAATGGAAAAGTCTACTGATTAGTTATGGGAATCTGGATGGATATGGGTTCGTCTACCTTAGTTATTGAGCCATAAAGTTGCATTCACCTTCCAGCTATGAATCCATGAATTTCTTAAACCCTAAATTCATGATTCATAGCTTGCGGGTGAATGCTCATGCACTAGCCTGCATTTTGACGTACCCTTGGGATTTTTGCTATCAGGATGTGCGCACTAGCTGCCTCTTCCAGTCTCCATTGCTTACATATCCTTCATTCCCTAGGCTCTTGTCATCTCATGGAAGAAGAAGTTGAGGATAAAGTTGAGGTGTTCATCTTCATCAGTTTGGCAAGAATCATCTCCCAGTGTCAATGTTTCAGGTGTGTATTTCATGTTTGCCCTCAAGGAAAGAACAACAGAGTTGACAAGGTTATCCCTAAGGATGATAGTCATTTGATGATAGTTGATCATGTACGACTTTGGTCCAGTCTAGTGAGGAAGATTTTATTTTATTTTATTTTATTTTTTTTTCATTTCCTTAGACAAGGTTTTGCATAAAAGTTATACTTCTGGAATTGGTGGTGTTGAGATGAACAAGTATTGATTATTGGGTGCATTTCAAATAGGAGTATCAGTTAGGTTTTGCATATTTGATAATGGTGGGTTGTGGTGCCTCCAAAAAACCGAGAACACCTTTCTTCAATCATAATGTGACAAGAAAAATACTTCGGATAGATGGCTAGTCAATTACTGCTTGGGTGAAGGAAAAGGCTAAAGCTTGGGACTCTTGCCAAATTGCAATTCCATGTTGGTTGTGGTGCTAAAGATTCACAAGACATTGCATGAATAAATATATAATGGTGTATTTAAATGTGCATTAAATAAGAAGTTACTCATTCATAGGTCAAAAGTAGTTTGATTGGTAATTTGAATTGATGAGAGTTCTAAGAGAGGTGGAGAGAAGTCACAAAATAAGGTGAGAATCAGTGCTTGTGTAGGAGATGCAAATGAATGGAGCTGGAGTAGAATTTTTTTGTAAGGAGTGATCTCACAAAGACTCTGTTCATGGTCAGGCTACCCAAGAACAACAATGGAATAGGAAACAATGTGACTACAAATGCACTTGGAATCAGGCTCGGGGAGTAGGTGGAAGCATGCACATGCAGAAGTACCAAAAGCGAAACAATTGCTGTTCTGAAGTGTCGTCTGCAGCAAGGCTAACCATAAACTCATATAAGTTCTGAGGTTTGAGTGAGACTTCAATCACTTCCTTGAATGACAGAAAGTTCACATCAAATCCAATGATTTGCTTGCAGCCATCGATGGACTGCTACTGAATGACTAATCATTCACGCTCTCCGAAAATATACAAGGTTTGAGTCCCTCAATTAGTGGATTAGCTGAAAAGCTTCCCAGGAAGAGTTTTCCCGAACTAGATTAACAGACATGCTAAAACAAACCCATAGCTGTTGGCTTGATTTGTTCGAGCAGAAACTACCTAAGTACATTTGGAATATGAGTTACACAAGGGAAATTTCCCTCTTATTCCTAAGATGATGACTCTATGAGCCAAAGAATCTGGTGTAACGCCTTGTTTGCAACAAGAACTGCAGAAGTATTGCAGCACCAAAAAATAAACATTCCCATGCAAAAGACCTGTATCTATGCTTGCAAAGTTGGAGCTATCACACAAAAGCATAGAGGACAACTGGCCGCACCTCTGGATCAGAATCCAAAGCTCTTGCTATGACTTAATCCAAAGCAGCTTTAGCACGTCGATACACCTGTGTAATACCTTCTAATACACTGGGAGTTCCGGTTGACGTAGGCGCTGCTCCACTTGAAGATTTACCACCTTCTGGCACAGTTGACTGCAGTACCTTGGATATGAGGCCCTCAACAGCTCCCTTTCCTCCAAACAGAGCAGCTCCAATTGTTTTTACACCGCTTGAGCCCAAAGTTCCTTCACCAGCATTATGCCAGCCGTTTGTGGCAACAGGAGTTCCTTGTCGGTTATAGGGTAAGTTGGAATTCGAGTCCTTTGATCTAGGAGCAGAAACCTTCTCGGTAATATTTGCTCTCTCACTGACATCAAAAATATCATCGCTGAAACTCCCGAAAACTGTTGAATCGCCCCTTGCTCGCCGCCTAACTGGCCTGTCTTTAATGTGTAAATCAGTCTCGGTGACTACTTCAATCTCTCCAAACTTCTCACCTATGTCTAGAGGGTCTCTAGAGGGCTTCATGAGGATGCCAGCCGCAGTTGAAGAAGGATCGGAGCTATTCCTTGTTTCTCGTGACTGATCAAATCGACTAGTCCTGTAATCGCCACTCGAGAGTCTTCGAGAGTTAGCTGTATCTGAAGGACGAAACATCGGCGAAAATGGTTCGTCATCCGCATTTTCGTTGTCAAAGCTAAATGTAGCAAGCTCTGTGCCTTCTCCTTGGTTTCTGGATGCAGGCAAGCCGTAGTAACCTCTTAACAAATCCATCGCTGCTGATCGTTGCGTTTTGTCTCCTCCATTGTGGCTGAGTATTGAGTCTTGGCTCCTGACACGGTGCAAGCTAGAGTGAGCAGTGGGAATCTCCCACCTGCATGACCCAGTGAAGCCCATTGAAATCAACACAAACGATTTCTCTACTGATTGCTCTTGATTATACACAGGAAACTTCCTATAAAGGCCCGTGATTTCCTATCCACCATTTGTATAACACTTAAGTTTACGCTCTCATATTCCCATCACAACACTCTCTAAAATCTGTTCTGCTAATCCTCCCTTCTGGGTAAACATATATCCATATCTCATGCTTAAAGTCGTATTATTGACGATCTAATATTTCAAATATGGCACACCTGAATCACGCCTCAAGGTAGAGAGCAGAAAGTAACCTGGAATGGCCGGGGTCCGTTGTGGCAGTTGATGGTGGATGCCTTCCTGGTGTTGGTATCCGTAATGTCTTAAGCGCAAACATTTGTAAGTCTGTTGTCAATCCATTTAAACGTTTTACATCTGCCACCTAATAAAAGGAGCCAAAGACAAACATCCCTTGTTACACAACGGAAAAAAATAATAAGATGGACTGCAACAAGAATGCTTTTAGTGTCCTCAAATTTTACGGAAAAGAAGAGCCAAGCTTCAGTGTCAGGCAAGACAGTTACAAAGCTTCGTATGGATAACACAAGGCAAACATACACCATCCTGAAACACCATGCACTTGTAAACCCTAAAAACGACAGGACTTCTCCCTGTAGTACAAGCTTACAGATAATATCCGCAAAGAGGGACCAGCACAACACAGTGAGATTGAGAGCTATGCTAAGAGATTCGTAGACAAGTGATCACTGGCTGAGAGAAAATTCGTTTAAGCTAAGCTGACTCATCTGGCAGACTAACAGCAGATCAAAATATGATCCAGTGTCTCTAAAATCAGAGTAGGCTCACAAGTGCTTGCTTCTCAACTGAAGAGAAACTAAACCCAACAGATAGTGATCAATTGTGAGCAATGTACTCCATAGCACAAAACCCTAACTCAATAAGTCCTATCAGTGAGATTCATAAAAAGTCTTGATCATCTTAGTTTTCAAATAAGAATCCACCTCAACAAAGAGAAATAAAAATGTGCTGGAAATGCCTCGTTTATAATACTCAAAGAAAAACTAGAAATTGAACAAGAAAACACAGAATGCTTGGGAACCAAAATGTAGAGGGCAGACGGCAAGTTGGAAACGTGCAACAAAGAGACTTCTAAATCTACATGACCACCACAAGACAATAGTTTCTTCCAGAAAAAATGCCAATATCACTTGGTCAAACTGCACAACAGCATCTACAATGGATCCAGATGTCACGCTGCTGAGACAATAAATCTCCAAATCCAACCACATCACGGGCGACTTGGCCCTTGGCAAAATCAATAATGCCAAGTATGCAAGCTACGAATTCAAACATCCAAAAACCCACATTCTTCTCGAGAACACACATACCTCAACGCCGTATTTGATGGCAACTCCAGCCAGAGTATCAAGCTTGGAAACAGTGTGCTCAATGTGACCCGCACTGCCCGAAGTGCTCGCATCGCTACAGGACGGCGATCGGTCAGCCATGTAGCTAGGCGAGGGCATACCGCCCCGATCCTACCACTCTCCCGGTGCCAAACAACTTCAAACGAATAACCTCTCCCGGAGTCCCACAACGACAACCCCAAAGCCACCTCCTTCCAAAACCTCGAGCAACACCTTCAGATCTTCCGTCGCCACGAAACCATCTCCACACAGCCCTATCACAGAAACCCAAAATCCAAATCTACACCTACCGTTGCACAGATATCCTCATATCGTCCCCACGCTTCAAAATCCTCCGCATTTGGGCCACCTCCCAGATCCACGCATCGTAATCCACAAACGCTATCTCCACCACCCCCCGTCGTCCGTATAATCTCCCAAACGTGAAACCCTAAGGTTTCACTCCACATCCACTAAAACCAATCGCCACTCACTCACACCCTCACTCTACCAGAAGAAAAAAAAAACTAAAACTCCACATCCACATCCAAACGAGAAGCTCCACCAACAAAACCAGAACCACCAAACCCTACCACCACCACTTCCTCCTCCTCAAAAATGGTCAGATCCGTTCAGAACCCCTCTCTCTGATATCCAAGATGTGAAACTCCACGCCCATGAAATGCAACCATGTGAAATAAGATGCGCATTAACCCACCAACCCTACCACCACCTCCAAAATGCTCAGATCTCTTCACAGCATGACATCCAGAATGCGAAACTCCACCCTGTAAATTGCATGAAAACTCAGCCACTTCACTACCACATCAATCACACATCAATCACACATCTGGTGTGTGTGTGTGTGATGTGAAATGGGTCGTTTGTTTGGTGACCCAAGTGACCCAGTTGAGGGGGCTCCGGAGATTGCTGGGATGCAGGATCGGGGAAGGGGGGAGATGAGGGATGCAATGAGCCAGGCTCACATGATGGGGAGCTTCACAAGCACCACAGACACGGTCTCTGGCTGCGACAGAAAGCGTGTCCACTTGAGTTGCTGCGTTTTTATCACTCTCTCTCTCTCTCTCTCGCACTTGCTTGCTTGCTTTCACCGCGTTTGCACATTTACTGCGCTTGTGAGTTGTGTCAGGAATTTAAGTTCGGAATGAGTCACTTCAATGAGCATTGGTACAGTCACTACAGTGGTAAGTTATTTTCTCCACCTATTTCCGGGTTGCAGGATCTGGCTTATTTTCCAGGTTTTGAAAAAACATTCCTGTGACTCTACCAACCAGAGAATCTTATTCCTGTCAATGGTAATGTGTGGATTCTTCTCTCTCTCCTTGCACCAATGTCCAGGGAGTTTTCCTGAGAAAATCAGTAATTATTCTATGTTTTCTGTAAACAACCACTCTCAACTACCAATCCATCAGGTTGTTGTGTGAGTATTATGTAGTTATTGCATATTTTATTTTGGTTTTAAGTAAATTTTTTAAATATTAACTAGTTTTTTTGGTAAAATCAGTTGGCCAATCTGTAACTAGCTGCCGGTTCTCTCAGATCATTACCCTGCACTTGACTTGATTTATATGCTTGGTTTTTGTGCAAGGAATGAATAATACATGTGAAACCTCCAGTTGAATCATTTAGTAGAACACATCTACTTCAAAACAGAATGAAAAAAGTATGTCACAGTTAGGCGTAGTGATCTGGAGTTATAAGATGTATTTTAAAAATGAAAATGAAAAAGAGAGAGATTTTGATGGACTGTAAAAAGCAAAATTCACACCATCAAATGGGCTTTTTTCTTGACATAGTGAGCCTGACACAGACAACACCCCTCACATGCAATCTACCTAATAACCTCTGTCTTGATATGCATTTCTCTTTCCTGAATTCAATGTGAGAGTACTGGATGTTTTTAGGCTTTACATAAGATTCTGATACCACATAGAATCATGTGGTATTCTGGGCATAAATCACCCCTAGTTAAGGCCCCCTAGTTTGGCCCCATTCTAAAGTTGGCTTCAGATCTGGATAGGCTTTCTTTTAATCCCTGCTAATTTGTTCAAACTTCAAATGCTCCTTCCATTCCGCAGGTGCAGGGCTCCAACCCACTGCCAGATAACCCTTCCGTGCACATTATCACTCTCTTTTAGTATTCTTTCGGTGCATTGAAATTTGATACTACTGCAATTAGTGTTTCTTTGCCAACCAGCAAGTTAGGAATACCATATACTGTGAAAAAGATATAGGTGTTTAGCACCTTGCAAGTGAGGACGCAATTTTCCAAGGTAGGAGAAGAAATAACATCTTTTTCCTTGTTTTTTTTTCAGTTTTTCATATCTTTGGTCACCTTAATGTTCTTACTAAAAGTTCAAATTAAAAAATTCTACATACCATGTGGTAGTAATTTGAGTTGATTTATCATTTTATCTAAAACAAGGCATAGTTGTTGGTTGATAATTTTAAAAAAAATTAGAAATTAGAACCCTGATTTTTTTACTTCAGTGGTAATTCAAAAAACAACTAAGAGTCATTACTTGTTTATGATATTACTAAAGTTTGTTTTGAAGGCCATTTCCAGATGGATGAATGCTTGAATTTTGGAATCCATTTATCTGAATATTACTGTTAAAGTTTTTTAGGATCCATATACAAAGAATATGGTTTAGAGGTGTTATACCCTACAATATAGAATTTTGAAGTTTTAAATCCAAAACAACTCAATTGTCATTCAAATTATATTTTTTGAAAAAGATACTCTATACAAATAATGTCAATTTGATATTATATATCCTTGACATAGTCTCAAGTATTATCACAATCTTGTTGCAATCACATCATATTTAAATCTTTACTAGAGGAGACAATACAAAGATTTGGACCAAATTCTTACCTTGATTACTTTCAAATTGAATTTTAGGGACCTTAATAATAAAAGATCTAATATATATATTTTTTCAACTTATTTTATACAGAGCTTTTAATTGTCAAACAAATACTACATGAATTTCAACTACTTCAACCATCTTCAAAAACACATATAAGTTTTTTGAAGATGTTTTCGTCTACATTACTTTGACCACAATTTCTTTAAACATGAGGGGCATGGAAGGTGGGAAAGGAAGAGACCACCCATGTGTTTATGCTTGATGGCAAAGAATGGGATCTCAGGCCTTGTAGCATGGACAATGGAGGAATTTTGTTTTCAATGGCTTTTAGAAGGTTATTTTGAGGGCCGCTTCCCCTTGTCATAAGTGTTTTACCACAACATTACTACTCTACGTATGGATAAGGACAAAATGCTTTCAGGATAATTGGTGCAGAGATCCCTGGGGTTACATGTGACTGAGATCCGTTTTCACACGGAGCCTAAATGAATGATCTCAAATTGTGGAAAAGGACTAGGAAGTTATATCTTCAAAATTTTCAAAAATTCGAATGAAGAAGACATGCTCACATGCTCATATTGTTCTGGAAGTTGGTTCTGATTACAATGACAAATTTCACCACGAAAATTGCGTACCTATGACGTTCTTTTTCAATCAGAACATTTTACCCTTGCCATCACCCTCCTTCAAGACTGTCTCCGCAATTTTAAAACGCTCCCACTTGCCAGTCAATGGCAGCAACTGCTGTACTTTATCATACATGCCTAGTAAGCCACCAGTATGCACATATAGCACCTTCTTGCCCTCCCATTCAGAAGGATTCTCTGCCATATCCTTCAACATTCCATGCAAAGCCTTTCCGCTGCAAGAGTCAAGCAACCAGTTTTCAGATTCTTAAACCCGTACCATTCTTGCTGCGGTGAACAAAATTGTACAGCAAAATGGAAACATCCTTTGCAATTTTGTGAAACCTGACAACGAACAACTTGAGGGGCTAGATGAAACAGAAAATAAATTAATAACAAACCCCTATCGCTCAAACTGCAAGCCAAAAAATCATAAAAATACTTTTAATACATGACCAGCCTATATGTGTCAACAGTTTTCACAAAAGAGACCTTTGCAAAGTGACTGTCTCCGAATGATTCGGATAGTCATGAGAAAACCGAAAACACACCGGTGTTTGGCACAGGAATCAACAGAAATAGTTTAGTGTAGAGATGGTTGTTCTAACCTGTACACAGGGTCAAGGATAACCCCTGTCAATTCTGCAACTTCTTTCACAAGTTTCAACTCCTCCGTTGTGCTCATTGCATAACCCAAGCCTTTCGCCTAAAAATTTATAGATTCTTGTACTCAGAAAAGGTAGAAACAAATACCAGAATACATAAAATCTCTATAAACTATTCACTAAAATAGCATATTCACATGTCAATGTCAAAACATAAAACTCTGGTGATAATCAAGCTTTGCCATGAAGGTTCTGCGGTATCTCATCTCTCATGCAAGCATTAAACCCTTTGAACAAATCCCAACTTCGTAAATATGCACGTAGGATATAAACCAGAAAAAAAGGGAAGCAACCTCACATTGACTATTCTGACAATGTCTTCAGACTTAACTCCAGCATTCAAGCCATCAATCAACCCTTGCACGTAGTCGTAGAAGTACTCCGGGCTATCACAAACTGAATAAGCATGAACCTGAAAACAAATAAACCTCCCTGTCAGAGTTCAGTGGTCTAATTTAGAAGTCCAGTTCAAAAAACTCACGAAGAGGCTAGAATACTCTTATGTTCTCATAGCTAATGAGTGACCTGGTGACGAGTCTTCAGTACATTGAAGGATCATCAACTTTTACAGACGCCTGGATGGTCTGTTGAGCAATTCAAGGACAAGATGTGATGGTGTCTAAAAGTAACCACATGCGAAGTTCTCATTTTTCTCGATCAACATATCAAGCAAGCATCCGCACGCGCACACGCACACGCACACGCACATACACAACTCGATCTATTTCCGCAAAACATGGCTAAATAGAAAAGTACACCTTTGTACCGAGGTTGCTCAAATGGGCAGCCAATGCAAGCCCTGCTGTCGTTCCCCCACTGCAAGCAAATCATAATGTGAGAGAACTCTAACCAACTTCCGATACCTTTCGTGGAAGAAAAGATGAATGAAAATTTCAATGTAAAATTCAGTGTCCTTATGATTCCAGTTACACCCACCTCCCACATGCCATTACAATGTCATCAAAATGCTTGATGCCTGTGACCTTGCCACCCTCCAGTTGACTCTGAAGTTCCCTTACAAATTCGACGTACCCCCTGCCAACAACAAACACTACATTTATGTAACTGTAAACTAATCAACTGTGCCCGTTAATATTACTCAAAGATACCCTCCATAATACTTCAATTTGATGGCCTCGAATCGGAACACAATGCCCAAAATACTGGCACAATTTCCAAAACGACATGAAGGAGCATACCAGGTACCGAGGGAATTGGAGCCACCCACAGGAATCACGTACGGCTTCCTCCCTTCAGCCTTCAATTTCTTCTCAAGAAGCTCCCCAAGAGCCTGCATCACAAAGCACCTGCTTAAGAGCATTTCGGCAGAACTTGGTACAGAAAATCACCAGAAGGTACGAACGCTAAGCTTGAATCCACTGAATACGTCATCACAAAGTGATGAGCAAACTTGTGCTCGCGCCATAATCAAACAGCCACAGGAAGGACGACGCGGCCTCGGGGTTTTGAAGGAAGAAGGAAAGTAGGCTCACCATACTACCAAGCTGAACATACTCTTCCTTAGACACCAGCGATACATGAGCCCCAACCATACGCTCAACCAGCAGATTGCCTTCCAATCCCGGGTCCTCTTCTACAACTGTCTGCAATACCAAACAAATTCTTAGACTTATGCTCCAGACTTAAGCACATGAAACAATGTAGACAAGAACATTCGTAGTCATTTAAAAGAAAACTATGTCGAGAGGACAGAACATATCAAGTCCAACAACTCCAAGGTAAGAACACAACAAGAGACAAAATTAACAATTGCTCCCTGCAAGCTCGCACTAGATATAACGACAATGTTATCGCGAAGGTTTATAGGTCGACGAGCTTACCCGGCTTGTACGCAAAATAAGGTGGCAATCAAGGCCAAGATATCTCGCAGCTACGGCTGTGGCACGACAATGATTGCTCTGTATGCCCCCAATCGTAATTACACAATCGGCACCCTGGGCTTTTGCATCTGCCATGAGAAACTCAAGCTTCCGGACCTTGTTGCCACTCAATTGCATCCCTGTCAAATCATCTCTCTGCAGAGTCAACTTTAGCTCAGCTTGAAATGACAACAAGACATATCAACCACTTCAAAACCATAACCATTACCTCCCATTCTAATCATCCTGTGATTGAACTTTCAAAAGATCGTTCAGAAATATCACATAACGATCACATTGCAGCGTCATTCCACCCACCTTGATCCAAACTTCAGTACCCTTTGGCAAGCCCGGAAGATGCCACCGATGAATTGGTGTTGGAAACTGATGAAAAAAAAACAGGAGCATAATTAGTCCCACTTCTTAAACCCTTACTAAAACCCTCTGGAATCAAGCAACATCGCTGAATGCAAAATATTTTCTAATAATTTCCCATGTAACCTTGCACGATCATCCTGAACAACCTTCACATATTGATAACATTCTGACATTCGAATACGAGTCCAATTCCGAAACCTAGACCAGAATCTAAAAAATGCCAATAGTGCACAACGGCAAAAAAAGCAAGGCTTTCTACCATATCCACACATTACAAATTCTGTTAAAAAAATCCTAAAAAATACTCAAAACTGAAAACCAATCCAAATGTTTTCCCAATCTATCCAAATCAGGTCTTTAAGATTCGCTTCGCAGTCTCACCTGGCCCAGAGAAGTGAACTGGGGCGGCACGGGGTGCAATTCCGAGGCCCAAGAGGGCGGAGAGTAGGGCGCGGTGGCCAGCATTTCAGGCCGGCCCTGCGCCTCCCCGCCCCAACCTTCAATCCCCGCGCCCGCAGCCATGGATCGCGTCTGCCCTCCCACCCTGCGGTAATTGAGCCCTCGTCGCAACCCCCGAAGGCCAAGCTCCCTGGAGAAGGGACGGATGGAGGCGAGTGAGGGGTCGGTGGAAGCGCCCAAGTGGGAGGAGGTGGAGTGGAGCAGGTGGAGGAGCGACGAGGAGGGGCGCGTGAGCATGGTCGCCATCGCCCGCGAGGAATCGCTGCTGCAAGCTCTGCCTCGGCAATGTCCCAGCTGCTCCCTTGGCTCTGCTTTCCACGCTTGGGCCCAGCTTTGCCTTCGTTCTCCAACTCAGCGCATTGCTGACCTGGCTGCCACCTCCAAAACTCCAAAATACATCAAATCACAACCAGAGTAAGGTAGACGAACCCATATCCACCTACCCACCCATAACCGATCAGTATACTTCTCCATTTTAGAGAAGTTTCAAATTCAAAATCTAGGGAGATTT
Source organism: Ceratodon purpureus (assembly GCA_014871385.1). Lineage (NCBI taxonomy): Eukaryota > Viridiplantae > Streptophyta > Bryopsida > Pseudoditrichales > Ditrichaceae > Ceratodon > Ceratodon purpureus. Next base: position 11,045,527 of record CM026428.1, on the reverse strand, counting down.
TTCTCATTGGTAATAAAAGTGCCATTTGTCCAAAAAATAAAAAATAAAAATCTAGGGAGATTTTCCTAGATTTTTTTGTGATTCAATTCCTAAGTATGATTGGTTGAAAAGGAGTCGTATGGGAATATTTGTTGGTGGTTTTGATAATGTACCATGATTAAGTTTTGGTGTCATGGTGGTTTTACAGCAATCTATATATCCACCATGTGTGAGTTCAACTTTTCACTTCAAATAAATGTAACTATTTCAATATTGGGAATAAATTATGAAAAAATTTGCATTCAACAAGAACCTTAAGTTTGTACACATGTAAAGTCTTCTTCAAATTATATACCTCGAACACATATGCTAAAATCCTGAAGTGATCGGTTTTTGGTTTGTCTACCTTAACGACCACCATGAAGAGAGTACAATTGGGATAACCAAACACAACTGGGTAAGACATGCGAGTAAATTGATTAACCCCTAAAGGACCATAGTCCTAGAATGGGCTTTTTTAGAATTCGGGCATGTACCTGTGACTTCAATTAGAGTCAATATTTTTTGAAACTTTTTGTGAATATAGGCCATAACAGGAATTTTGAGGGAATCTTTTTTTTTTCAATTGGACATTTACAAAAATAGTTATGGTACCCGAAGTGGAAAAAGCTGCTCAAAGGGCAATTCGGGCAGCCATGCTAAATATATCAATTACCTCGAAAAATATTTCTACAAATACTTCATGATGTCATCTTTGAGGTTCCCCAAAAAAAAACGACTTTGAGTGCATAATGTTCACTCCACAAAATATCAAAGTTTTCTCACCGTTTCGGGCAATGTACTAAAAAACTTTTTCTTTCCTTCATAAAAGTTAGAAAAACTATTATTTTAGTTTTTTTCTTTTTTTAAGTGAAAGGATGGACATCAATCTTTACTTTGACCATTTGGATTGAGACTTTATTAAATAATGGAACTTCTAGGAAAGAAATAAGATTTAGCATTCTTGTATATTCAACTTAATAAAAATATTGTTTTCAACATGCTACACTTGACTTTTGAGAGTAATGTTTTTAATACAATTAGGTAACTTAGTCTTCTTTGACATGCATCAAAACCCCACAATCTATAATGCAAAAAACCTAAGGGAAAAAAAGTTAGAGTGTGTCAACCTAGTCAAAAATCTTGTTATGAAAGTTTGTTTTCAAATTTCAATTGCTATAATCTTCTAATATTTACAACCAATTATATTGAATTTTTTTGAGCTGTCTAATGCAATAATCTAGTTGAAGATCTTACGGTTAGAATTAGAAAAAAATTGTTTTTTAGTCATTCATGCTTTTTACATTGGAAATGGCAGTTTTGGAGCGTTTTTTTGGTGAAACATAGTCAAGGAACTTTAGGGGTTAACCCCCAACTGCCTGTGCTAGTAACCGTGGCTGAAATAGACAGTGAGTAATATAGCCGTGCTAAATCATTGGGAGGCACTTGGAAGAGCAGAATGGAGTAGTTTCAAGGATCTAAGTCATGGAGTGTGTAGAGGAACTATGATTGCACCACTCTACAATGATTGATTGTGCAAAGAATGATTGAATAGTGCAAAAACTAAGATAGAATGTTGGAGGGGAGAGTTGACCAAATCAGGGCAGCAAGAGAAAATCTAATATAGCGAAGTGAGTTTCTTGTACACAATAAGTTTAGAAGGTGGAAACCATAAGGCTAAATGTGTGAGGAGCTTTTGCAAAAAGAATCACTTGAAAAGCTATAATAGTCTAGGAGAAATCGGCCTTGCAATCAGAGCCTCACCAAAACTCTAAAAACAGTTCGCACATGCAAAATCACTGCTCAAACAAATCATGCTCATGAGAAGTGGAGTCCGGCCACTGTTACATAAAGGTGATGATATTAGAAATGATCTGAACATAAAGCTCACCGCAAAGGAACTAAAAACAACGTGATCTGAGGCAAGAAACAGGAGGAACAGCGCATGTGCTGCCCCCGACCCAACTTCGGCGTGTGAGCCAGCGCTACGGCCTGATGCGGGCAGGCGGGGTCCGCACATATGCTGCCCCATGCCGCCTTGGGGCTGCGAAGCCTGCAAAAGGTGAGCCCGGGCACCCCACGCCTCGTCAGAGCATCCGCCCGTTGGGGCAGTCCCCGCTTGGCGCGCTCCTCCACCTGGCAGGCCGCCTCAACCCCGTCCCGCGCCCTTCCAGTCCTTGGACTATTCCTCCCTCGCCCAAATTCGTTTCCCTCCCTGCCGTTCCCGTTCCCCTTGCCTTGTGCCCCGTTCCCTCACTTGAGCTTCCCATGTCCCATGAACTTGAAGCCCAACGGCTCGGCCACAGGTTCCCCACCCTCCACAGCGCTCCACTCGCCCCTCTCCCAATTTTGTACTGTTTTCCTTTTTTTCTCCTCATTGTTTTTTTTTTTTTTTTGTTTTTTTTGTTTTTTTGTTTTCCCTCAACCCTCAGTAACTACTCTGTTACAGTTCTATTTGAATTTACACTAGAGAAGAAGGTTTTCTCAAAAAGAAAAATCACCTTCTATACACCCGATGAATGGAAAAGTAGCATTCTCCTTCACATATGAAGAGTCCGGCGCACCCCGGGCATGTCTTGTTTTTGCGCACTCCACAAACAATGCACACTCTTCTTTTCTTGGATGTCAAGGTGCCATGCGCCCAAGGCTCAAGTGGGGAAACTGTTGAGGTGCAAAGCCGTGGCCCTGGCATGGGCACCTAATTGCTGAGCCAACTGCAAATGGAAATCTAAGTGCGTTAGAGGCTCCACCCCGTGCCAATACGAGACCTCCGAGTGCACAATCCAAGAATTGATGAATGCGGTGTCAAGCAAAAAATCAAATACTCGATGCCACCACTTGTGGCTCTTGGAAAGTAGAGAGTATGCCCCCCGCAATTGATCCACTACATCAACGCCCCTCATTTCCTTGGTGTATTCAAGGTGGATGGGGGAGGTAGAAAACTTCTTCTTCTCTCCATCTATCAACCGCCAAACATATAGTGGTTTTCCCAAGGGACTTTGTGGCAAAGCATGGGTGGATAAGTGTAGCACGGGCTTCTTATCCATCCATACTAAGCAACACACCATGCCACTGCTATGGAAGCGAAAATCGTACCACCCTTGGTGGTGTTTCGCACTTTCCACCTTGTTCGTCAAGGAAGGAGGTAACCCTTTCCGATCAGCTCTTGCGGTCCCTGTAGCAAAAACCCCCACCTCCAAGAGAGAAGTGAATAATGGAATACTCGTGAAGATGTTGTCTACTACCACAAGGTGCCCTCTATGGTGCAAATCCTTCACTAAATCCTTGACCACATCCCCCCTTGCTTGCCAACGCCCTTCCCACTATCCTTCTTCTTCTTCTCTCCATATTTGTTGCTTGCCCCACAATAAACATCAAAGTTTAGGACATATTTGGCCCGGGAGTCCGCCAAAATCCATACCTTCACCCCAAAGTTAGTTGGCTTCTTGGGAATATATTGCCTAATAGGGCAATACTTCCCCTTATAACGGATCATTGTCTCATCCACTGTTAGTGCAACGTTGGGATTCCACAACGTTGCACATGCATCTCTCACCTCGTTGGCTAAACATCTCACCTTCCATATTTTATCGTAGCTTGGATCACTTTTATCCCCCTCCCTACTTGACTAGGGAGTCAAGTGCAAGCATCTAGTGATGGATTCAAATCTATCTCTAGACATCATGGATGACACAATTGCACAGTGATAAAGAACTTGGTCACGGAACCAATAGAGTCTGAGATTAGGTAATTTTTTCAAACTCATGAACATCCGAATTGAAAGGTACCCTTCAAACTCTTGAATGGTCAAGGGAATCCATTTCAGCCCACCCCTAGTGCTACCATCTTCCCTAATCACCTCAAGAGCATAGCGGTTTGTCTCCTTGACAATCTTTTTGAGAGTTGACACTGTAAAAAACCTATGAAAAAGCCCCAAAGGTGAAGGGACCTTCTCAAACTCTACTTTCACTCCCGGCTCTGGACCTCTAAAAGTAGAAGTGTCATGACTGTAAGAGTCTAAATCTGTGGTCCAAGTCTCTTCCCGGAATAAATCTTAAATGGAGCCAGGTGCTATTTTTTTTGGTTTTTTGGGCACACCTTCACCTCATCCTCTCCCACGTCCCCTGCCACGGCCCCCCACAGTCTGGTGCTCTGTCCCAGTTTCCCCATGACCTTCGCCCTCTGTCGCAGCTCGCCCACGACCTGCTCGCCCACCCCGAGATCCTCGCCCACCGCGGGCCCTCCCACGCTGCAAAGTGCTGCTCCGCCCCGTCCCCACCTCCCCACCCTCGGCGATGCCTTCGCCTGCAAAATGCGCTCCAATTCCCCTTCCCCGCTCACCTCCCCGAGCCCTCCCTCGCCCCCTTCCTCTCTGTACCGCCCCGCCCTCAACAGCTCCCTCAATCTCCCTCACCCCGGCCATCTCCCCGCATTCCCCCATCTTCCCCGCACCGGCAACCACTCCCATTTCTCCTTGTCCCCTCCCTCCTCATCTCTCATCCCCTCGCCCACCTCAGTCCCTTCTACCGCAAACTCTCTCGCTTCCTCCCTCTCTTCCTCGCTAATTCCCCTACCCCTCCCTCTTTGAGCTCTTCCACCGCGACCCCGACGCCCACCGCGGCCCCTCTCACTTGATTCCGCACCTGACCTCCCTCGGCCGCGACCCCTCCCTCGCCCTCGCACCACCCCGCGCGGCCCCTCTTGCTGCTCCCCTTTCCCTTCCCTTCCTCGTAATTGTCACAAGCAGTCCTCCATCTTCCCCGTAAGTCATTCCCCCTCCCCCTTTGCTATCCTCCCCCACCACCTCGTCATCATCGTCACTCTCCGAATCTTCACTTGAGCTATTCATTTCCCTTGGTATTTTTCTAACACATGCAATTTCTAAGGTGGGTTCGGGTGGGTGTGCTTCCAGGTTATCTGAATCAGGCGCCAAGCCTCCGCTCAGCCCCTCCCTCGTTGTCCCCCGGGCGGTGACACCCCTCGTGGAGTTCGAGCCCACCGCCCATCGCGCCACACCCTGCCTCGGCCGGCACCTCCATTGCTGCCCCCGCTTGATCCAACTTCGACCCCTTCATCGCCTGCGAGGGGATTGTCCGAAGGCCCGCCCACGCCTGCTGCTCGCCCGCCCAGCTCTATGACGGCCCTGCCCCGCTCGGCAGCAGCCGGGAGGCTTGGCTGCAGAAGTCCGGCAGCCCCTCTACCACCTCCGACGGCCATGTCTGGCTGCAGCGCTGCGGGAGCTCGTGCGGCCCCTCGCCCACCTCCCACTCTTGGAGCGACGCCATGTCTCCCTCCTTGAGCTGCCCACAACTCCCTCCCTCGCCTCGCCCGAGCAGTGGCCTGCCTACGTGCAGATCGCACAACTCTGGGTTCATCCTCCTCTTCTTTGGCAGCCCCATTTGCAAGGTTTCTCCCCCATCCTCCATTGAGCGTCCAAAGCCGATTGGTTCGAGGGCGTAGCCATCCATCGGAGGAGGAGATTGGATCTGGCCAGATGAAGTCCCGAAGCAACTCGTTGAGCCAATCTGGGAATCCATCTGGTCGGCCTTCCTCTCGACGTTCTCCCCACCTCAAGATGTAAGCCGTCCACCTCCAAAAGGAGTAGCGAAGGCCGCGGTTGGTGTCGTGAATGTGTGCCCACGTTGCTCCTACGAATCTAGGAAGTCTCCTCAGGTAAGTCTCCTCAAAAAGCCCCAACACCAGTGATGTTTGGTGCTCGTTTGCTCCTTGCACCTCTCGTAGCCAATGCTCAATTGTTGCAACATGCTCTCCCAATTCTTGCCGTGGTGGAGGTGGAGGTGGGAAAGTGTACCGAGATGGTGCCCATGCCATGAGCGCTTAGTGATGCTAACCTCTGCTGGATCTGCTTATGCATAGGAGCTCCTCGTTGGATTCGGCGCTTGCCCCTCCTCCCGCTAACAACCTGCGATCTCTCGGCCCCTCGCTCAGCATATCTGCTGCTCACTGCTCAAGAGTTCCCCCTCGCTGCCTCGAAGTCTTGATCAACCCCTCCCTGCTACTCTCCTTCCCCCTGTCCATTGTTTTCCCTTTCCATTGTACTGTTTTCTCTCTGTTACAATCTCTCACTCCTTCCCCGCCCAACTACTGTGATCTCTACTCTCTTCCCCTTTCCCTCCCTTGTCACCCCTCCCTCGTCCCCCTTCTCTCTTCTGTCCCAGTTCCTCTCCTCTCCGACTGTCCCTGTTCCTCCTTCGCCCACCTAAGTCCCGAATCTCTAGCCCTTTTTTTTTTTTCAATGTGGCCTGCCTGCTCGCTATTTTCCATCAACCCTGTCTCTCTGTACCACTCCTCGCCCCCGTCTCACTTCCTCTCTGCTGTCTCTTTCGGCCTCTCAATCTCACACAGTCATCCCCTCTTCCCGATCACACTCCGCTCACCTCACTGCCAATTTTTTAATTTTTTTCCCACAGCTTCTTCTTCTCTCAATTTCACTCGCAGCCCTCTTCCGCCCCCCAAAGTCTTAGAAATCTCTCACTCCTTTCCCTCACTGCTCTCCCCTTTCCCTCACTTCTCTCCCCTTTCCCTTCTCCCGACTCTCACCCACTCCCCTGATCTCTCCTTTCTCGCAATCACAGACTCCCCTCCCTCGGCCCCTCACCGATCCTCACTCAACGAGCTTGTCACCCCTCCCTGCCGTCTCTCACTGATCGACAAACCTTCCAGTCACATCAAATTTCGCCTCTATAACGCTCCCTAATTCACTCTCCGAAAGTGCTTTAGTGCCCTCCACTCAACTGCTCTCCCTCACCAGAAATGGTTCTTGCACTCTATATTCTTTGTTGTCTTTGCATCCTAAAATCTCTTTGTAGATCTCCTTGTGCATTCATGTTTGGGTGCTGAGCTTTGTAGAAGTGGCGGCCCTCTTCAATTCGAGTTTCAAGCATTTGTCAGGTGTAGTTGCAAATGGAGGCTGTATTCGGATTATAGGATCCGTTTTTCTGTGAAAACTTCAATGCAGTTTGTTTTGGAGGCTATCCGAATTTGCCTTGCACCATTATCGCTTTGCTCCTATGGATTCTATAAGTCGAGGTGTGCATTTTGTGTGTTTGTAGTTGTATTGGCTTTGAAGTCCTAGCCACTGCCAACTGCCTTCAATTCGAATATTTCTACTTTGAATGTAGCTGTGACATGTGGAGGAGGGGCTTGGAGGGAGTTCTTCCCTCCTCCACTGTGGCAGCCCATGTGGATGTTACTTTTTTGCTCTCCTTCGCTGCCCCCCATCTACACCCAGCCCCCCTTTAAATGCCCAACTCATTGGGCACACTCCCAAAATTTCACCAAACACTGGTTTTTCACTCCCCAAACCACTGCCCATGCACACCTCCTCAACTTCAGATTGAAAAAGTTGAGTGCGCGGTATTGATCATTTCCACTTTGGAGCACTCTCAAAAATCACCATTTCAGAATTTGGATGTAAGAAAAAGTAATTTCGATAATTTACACCATCCAGATTTGAAAAAAAATTACCCGGATGAAAAATTGTGGACTGAATGACAGCTGCGAACGGTCAAAGAATGAAATGGACCAGTTTTTGGTCGTTTAGGCGTTTAGGGGTTAAGTACAATATGTATCATACCTAGGTGAGATATGATATGGTGGTTGTTTGTTGGCTCTGTCCTAGACAAAGGCTTTGTATTGAGGCCCGCAACGATTTTGCCAAAAGTCCAATGACCTATCTCCTTTTGCGTTCACACTTACCTACAAGCCAAAAAACCCAGAATGTGAACGCGGAATGGAAAAACCTAGTAAGGTGTTGACCAGTGTTGGACTGTTATTGCGGGTTGACTCGGGTATCAGCAAGGATACGGGTAGGGTATGTGTCAAACCGAGCAGACTGGTATCACAAGTTTCGAAACCCTAGGATTACACATACTGTGTCTGGTATCTCCATTTCCGAAACTGCGCTTCCAAACAGTCTGTGCGGGTTTGTGATGCTGTGATTCAATTATTGGAACCGGACTTCATTATTTTGATGCAAGTACAGTAGGTTATGGGTGAAGGTGGGGATTCAATGTAGCATGGATTTGATGTAGCCTGGATGATTAGCATTTGTTGCGATTCAATGTATCCCGGAGTGGCTCTAACTGCATATTGGGGAGTGGCTGCGGGCTGTAATGCTTCCCAAGGGATCGGCAACAACACTCAAGAGGTAACCCAATCTGAAATTCTGAGTGTGCTACGTTTTTGTGTCTGAAACTGAACTGATCTCCACCTAGGGTTTGAAGACTTCGCTTAGGGTTTTGGGTGTGTGTTGAGTCCACAATGTCGTCTTTTGATCAACAAGATCTGTCTGAAACTGCAGATCCTAGTGATTCTGTTCACGGGGAGAGCGCCCAGAGGATCTCAGATGTATTGCCAAGTCCGGATTTGGTGGGTGTGGCAGATGAGTCCGAAGCAGCTTGGAGGGTTTCCTACACTGCATTGAGGGCGAATGCTCTATTCTGGCGACCCTACCATCGCGGTAGTGCAGTGTGGGCATTCTACCGACTGAAGGGGGAGGACATGGTTGTCGATGTTAGTATGGCACAGAAGTTGCGGTGTTGGGTTTGTCACCCAACTGAAGCTGAGTCATCAAATTCAAGCTGGAGGGGCACAAGGGGGAGGAAGGGTATTTCTTTAATACAACGCGGCACATGGGATCACGAGCATGAAGACCCATGTGGAGAATGAGCATGGCCAGGAACTTGCGAGGTTTGTGTTCGACCCTGGTGTGTTTATGTGAATTTTTTATAATTTTAAATTCAACAGTAGCAGGGTGATGAGGGGCTATGCGTATATCTTGATTGATCCTGAGTATGCGAACAAAGCAATCGTGCTTGCTTTATTCACAGAGTTCTTGAAATGAGTAAAACCTGCGAATTGAGTCTCTAAGCTAATTGACTCTGAGAGTTAAATTCGAAGCAAGCTGCGAATTGAGTCTGCGAATTGAGTCTGCTTGCTTTATTCACAGGCTGTGTGAATTAAAATCTGCGAATTGAGTCTCTGAGTTAAATTCGCAGAGTTCTTGAAATGAGTTTAAATCTGCGAATTTCTGTCTGTACGAAGCAACGACTACATTCGCGAATGCAGAGATATTGTGATCCCTCATTCTTGTTAATGCTGAATTTCGTAAATCTAATCAATGAACTTAGGCTGTGTGAGTGTCGAGCTCGGTTGTGGAGCCAGGATTATATTTACTGACTCATCAATTGTCACTTTCCGAAACTGATCCCTCAGAATTGTAACATTCTGAATTTCGTTATAGAAGACAGTTTGCTCTGCAAATTCTAATCTTCTACGTTGAGCATTTGGTATTCGCATCGGCCTAAGTGATCAAGTAGCAGAGCTTGAGTCTCTGAGCTAATTTGTGGTAGCAAATTTTACTTGATGTGCATGAGCTGGCCTGATGTGGAATTTCGAGATGGCCTGATGTATGGTTCGCTACTATCAATACATGTTTGATTCAGGTCGATGCTACAGTCTTGCCTGATTCAACTTAATTCGATGTGATTTGTTTGTTACTTGGTCAAATCTCTAGTTAGTCTTGAATGGAAACCACTGGATCAAGCATGATAGAAGCCAGTTGTTGAAATAAGGTTGGCTATCAAGTACTCTGCAGCATGCATGCAAGCAAGGGGTACCGAAACCAGACTTAATATTGTGCAGAATATTATGGTTTTTCTTTTTTTTCTTTATTCAAATGTTAACTGCGGGAAGAGTAATTAGATTGAAGTCCTGTCTACTATCGGTATCCATTGAGGGATTCGGTTCTTCTAACAGGTAGCAAGTTGGGTTCAGAGAAAGCGTGAAATCTTCGAGTTACATCGCATCTGCTGACTTGTTAAACCGAGAAGCCTGGAAGATTGCACATAAGAAATGATATTAGTTAATTATTTGTATTCTGATCATGTGTGAGTGCGACTTATTTTGCGCAAGTATGTTTGGGAGGCAACAGCGGAGGAAGGAGATACAGCGAGGCAGAAGACAAAGAAGAGGAAGGGGGCACCGCCGTCAGACATCACCGCATATTTTGGTAATGCAAAGCCCTATGCAAAAAACGATGTGCAGCAGCAGCGATTTCTGGAGGATTTAGTTGTGTTCATCGCTAAGGGATACGAATCCCTTAGCATTGTGGAGTCTGCATGGCTGCGGAGGCTAATGCTGCGCAGGGATCCGAAAGTAGTATGCCCGAGTCGGAAGCAATTGGTGCGTGAGCATATTCCTGCGATGCTCACCAAGACAATGGAGCGGTTTGTGATTCCGCTCATCACCAGCTGTCAGACTGCTTCAATCACTTTCGACCTGTGGATGTCGCGAACCGGTTGGGATACTTTTGCATTGGTGGTGAATTTCATTGATGAGGGCTGGATTCCAAGACATGTAACAGTTGGACTGCTCGAGGCACAAGACACATCAGGAGCAGCGTTGGCCGAGATTGTCAAGCCCTTGTTAGAGCAGTTCAAGCTCACTGAGAAGATAGTGGCATGTGTGAAGGACGAGGGTGCGAATCTGGTGACGTTGGAGAAGGCTCTGCAGCTCACAGTGTCGTGTGATGTGTTGGGGTTACCAAAGCCCTTCTCATCTGCTTGTTTTGGTCATATCATGTCAAAGGTATGCAATCCTCTTATGCGAATGTGTTTTGTGTTACTCGCATGTGTGAATTTCAATTTATATCAGTCTGGGTGGTAGCTTGGCTATGGTGTACACTTGTATCAATGTACGGGGCAGTCAATCTATTTTTTATGATTTATTTTTTAAATTGTTGTTTCTGAATGAATGAACATAAGCAACTTCAGTCAATGTCTTGCAATTATTAAGTTCGATTAATTCATCAGTCCCGTTAATCAATCATTCAGATCGTGTTGTTCTTTTTATCAATTTCAGTTGGTGATGTCTGGTTTTTTTTTAAACTACAAGGTGTGCCGAATAGGAGTCATTCTCACTCTGCATGGCCAGCAATTTTAATCGACAGTCCTGTTTCAGAGGTCCAGGAATTTAAATCGAAGGGAACCTTAATGAGATCTGCTTGGAGGAACTTGGCAATGGTTGTTGTCTGTCTGATTCATTCATGGCTGATGTGGGAGGTTTGTTTCTTTGGTATTGCAATTTCCTAGGTCTGATGCATGGTTCACTACGCTCAGATGTATGGTTGCTGCAGACCTATTGTATGTATTGATACATTTTGTCTAAGTCAGCAGCTGTGGTGTTTTGAATCGCGGAAATTTGTGAAGTCGGAGTCGTAGCTTGCTAATTGAGTCTGTGGTCCGAGAGAGATTTTGTGTTTTCTCTTGTGCTTTAGAGTACTGTATGAGTTTTAGTTTTCACTTTTGCATTTGCTTTTTTACATCACATGGAAAGTGGGGAGACCCGGAGCCAAGGGCTTCGGGTGCCCAGGCCAAGGGCTTGGGGTTTATAAAATTACTTTTATTTTATTTTTACTTTATTTTGTTATTTTACTTTAAGGTTGCTCATGCTGTTGTGTTTTGAATTCCAGAAATTTGTGAAGTCGGAGTCGTAGCTTGCTGATTGAGTCTGTGGTCCGAGAGAGATTTTGTGTTTTCTCTTGTGCTTTAGAGTACTGTACAAGTTTCAGTTTTCACTTTTGATTAAAAACCAGTCTGATTGAGAGTACATTCGTTTCAGCTTGTGTTTTCTCTTGTTAATCTATACGGAGTTACAGAATCATGTTGACGATTTCTGTTTTATTTTTCACGTTCTCTTGGTTCAGAGGGCTTATACTATATTTCTTGAGTTTCGTGTTAATCATTGGCGCTTATCTTCGAAGAGTCGGTTGTGTTCTGCAACTATGGCACAAGCTGGTAATTGCTGCGAGTCATAATCGATTGAGTTTATGTGCTTTGTCTATGCTCGCTGCCAGATTACGTTTGTGACGCAGAAGTTACTAAAGATTTATTATGTGTCAATAGGATGTGCCCATGGTAATTAATTCATTGTTACTTGAACCCTGTACGAGCAGGTATGCCAATACGCCACCAACGATGAGCAGATGTGCAAAGGAATGAAGGAGGTTAGTTTGAAGGATGCTCAGAAGTCTCGGCAATCCTGCATCACTTGGACCAAGAAATCAGGAAAAGGACGTCAAGAGTGGGACAAGGCCTGCATCGACGCGGGGCTACCGACAAGAAAATTGAAGACACCTGTGAAGACACGCTTTGCCTCTAAGGTGGTGCTGTTCCAGGAGACCCAGGAGTATGCTGATGCTATTAGCATTTGTTATAGAAGACAGTCCTTGAAGCTGCAAGCTCGCGTTCCAAGTGGAATGACATGGGCAACTGCCAGAACCGTAACTCAGACCCTAAACCCAGTTGTGCAACAATGCGTGTTGAATCAAACCCGCGGGTACTGGTTGCTTTCAGATGCCCTGGCTGCTGCGTTTCGGATGTCCATTGAGTTACAGGGGGTGTATGATCAGAGTGCCAGTGTGTTTCCCCCTCTGCAGGTGGGAGATTTCGAGTCAGAAATTGAGATTCTGAAGGCAAGGATGGCGAAGACTGCTGTGGATGTTATGAAGCCGTTTCTCAGATTCTCAATTCATTTTGTAGCAGATCAAGCTCAGAACATGCTATCTTTGATGCTGGACCCTCGCTTCAAGGGGCTGGAGCTGGTGATTCAGTATGTGGGAGTAGCTGCTGCGAAACAGGTGGTGGAGGACTACGACAGAAAAATCCTCATCCCTTACCTCGTGAAGGTGCACAAGTATCTAAACCCTGGTGATTCCCCAGCCACGCAGTTGGACCCTGCTCCATCGTCAATTCTGTTTGGTGCACCTGCGTCTGCTAAAGAAGCATGTGAAGGTATTCTAACTGCAGAGCTTTCTTTGTTCCGTCGCCTGACTATTGTGCATCCTGAGGCAGAGGAACCCCTTACTTGGTGGAAGCTGAATGCTTCCCGTTTCCCATCTGTAGCCTTTCTTGCACGTAAAATCTTGGCAATTCCAGGATCTCAGATTGAAACGGAGCGCATTTTCTCAATCGCTGGTGTGCTCACTAGTTTGCGTCGTTGTCACCTTGGTCTGAATAACCTGGACAGTTTGATAATGATCAATAAGAATTGGCCTGAGGATTCTCGGCATGAGTGTGAGATTACCTCGGTAGTCAAAGATGTGAAAGAGTATTTTGCGAAGGAGATGGAACAGGTTGATGATTTTGAAGCTGAGATTGAGGAGGCTGGTTACTTCGAAGAGGAGCCTGAAGATGATGAGTAGCATGTTCTGTATGACAGTTGGAGGTATGTGGAATTTCTTTGAGGATTTTTTATTATTCCTTGCTGCTTTTGTTCTATCGAGATGCTTGCTGTCATGTAGTGGCAATGAAGGTTGCTCATGCTCTTGTTACCATCTTAATTATTGCTGAAGCATGGGCTTTCGTTGAAATGATCTTTCTCGAATGAGGTGAACATATTTTTATTGTTGTTCTGGTGAGATTCGTTTGTTACAATGTTGTGTGCCATCCGTCTCGATACAGTTCTTTTTTTGCAAGTAGATCGTTCATCTTCAAAATCTGAACACGTTGCTGGCTTGAGTAGAGATTTCACAACTTGCATTTACAGTGCTCCGACATTGTGCACTTCCTTACTTCTTTCAGGGTTAGGGTCAAGCATGTGTGATATGCCGGGGATGGGTGGAATGTAACCAAATTGAGGATTATCCGTCGGGACATGGTTTGATGACATGGTGCGGAGTATTCTGAATAATTAGGTTTCATTTGGCAGTGTCAAGAAGTTCGAATAACTGCCGATGATATAGGCTACACATGCATTCCGGAAAAGTTACAATAAAACTGAGGTCCAGGAGCTGATATGTTTGAGAATGATGTTGCTTCCAGGGAGCATTGGAGCGAGGCAGGAATCGATTTTGAGTTGCAGTGGCGGTGGATTGCACGTGTACCCTTTCGTTTGGAGCACTTTGCTTGATCAATTGTTGTTGCAGCGCATCTTTGAGCGGCTGCCCTTTCCAAAAATTAATCAGCTTCGAAGTCTTTCCAAGTCATGGTACCAGATAATTACATCTGAAGAAGGCGTTGAATTTCTGGAGACATGCAAGAAGGCGTTTTCTACCTGGTACTCTTTCCCGTATCTGGTGGGTGAAGAACATGGTTTCACTATGAGCGCACGAGATGCAGGGTTGGTGTGCATCGTTTCTGCTGCAATTAAAAAGGACTTGGATTATTTCCTACACATCGTAATTTAACCAGTCTCTGTGCACTTTGGGTCTGTGTTGCAAAAAAAAAGAACCCTAGCATGTGTGAATGTGTTACAAAAAAACACCAGCACAATGTGAATGTTATTCAAAAACAAAAACCTACCCGAGTTGATAATGGACTGTTATCAAATGTGTTGATATTCATATTCATATACTGTTTGGAATTTGCAGCATTTGACGTTATTCATATCAGTACCATATTTGTGAAAGTTGGAAATCTACAATACCATGTACCCTACCCATCTATGTTTCTAGCGAATCTTCAATATCCTAAACCGGCTGGTATGACTAATTTTTGATAACAGTCCAACACTGGTGTTGACGTCGGCAAGTTTATGGGCAGAGAAACCTCGCAGAGGCGCTCCTTTTCGGATCTCCATCGCCATAGCTGCAGACAGGCGCGGCCTCTCCACACACCGTGGGTACTTCTTGCGACTCTCTCTCCATCACCGTCATGCTCTTCTCGTCGTGCTCTACAACGTGTGATCTTTTTTATTATTTCCTGTGGGGTATCGTGGCCGTGGAGGCGATGAGAATGGGGGGCTGATCTTAGGGTTTGGTGGTGGGCTTGCTGCAGGTGCCTACAAGTACATCGAGGAGCTGTGGCGGAAGAAGCAGTCTGATGTGTTGGGGTTCCTCCTGCGTGTGTGTTGCTGGGAGTTCCGCCAGCTCCCCGGCATTGTGCGCGTCCATCGCCCCAGCCGCCCTGACAAGGCTCGTCGCCTCGGGTTCAAGGCGAAGCAGGTTAGTTTGTGGATGATCTCTTGGATACCTGTTTCTTTTAGTGCTAGGAAATGGACTCCAGCTTGATTTGTGGTTTGAGTGTCGGTAATGGGTTAAGCTATTTTGCTGATTTTGGTTTCTATTTCTGCAGTTAGGAGCTAACGCTATCTTGGCAGTCTCACTCGCTGTTTGCAAGGCTGGGGCTGGGGTTCTCAAGCTCCCACTTTACCAGGTTAGTTCGTGGTCATTGCTATAGCACTTTTTGTTGCTCATGTGAATCTGTCATATATGTTTATAACGGTTAACCTTAGTGGTCTTTACAGATGGAGACTTTAATTTAATTTGATCCAACATGTTTTTTCTCTTGATAATGCACTCAAAAGAACATTGTGAAACTTTCTTGCTGAACAATGTTTTCTCTGATTTATCCTGGATGTCTGCAGTCTTTGATAGAGCTTAGTCGTACGCAAGACGAGGAGGTTGGTGATGGAAAGACATCGGTGACCATTTCTAGGTTTTTTTCACTTCTTGGTTCGAATTGTGTATGGCTTGATTACTGCCGACTTTGTTCTCATTTTGTAAATGGTTATGCCATCGGAAAACATGTATTTTTAGAATTTGCTAGCGATCAGTCCGTTTTTTGTCAAATTATGTTTGAAGATGCGTCGAGGGTTTTTAGTCTTGTTGCTGTCAAGTACTTCTAGTTCGGTATGTAACTTGTTCTTGGCAGCTGGCGAGATGCTTTACGTTGCCGAGCAGTTCTGTTAGGCAGTTCCTCCCAACTGTTATTTGCCGAGGTTGGTACACTTACATTAGTTATTACTGAACTTTTTGCATGCGGTACAGAAAGTCCTTGGTCGTAACAAACAATTTAACAGAAAGTCCTTGGTTGTGATTCGGTTCCTAAATTGTAATGTACCTCACATTTGTGTGCAGCATATTTTTGAAGGCGTTGGAGGATGCAGTGGCTGCTTCTGAATTCGACGACGAGAAGGACAAGCTTCACGACTTGAACTTCAAGGAAGATGTAAGTGAAGTTTCTGCTCCGATAACATTTGAATAAACCCGAACATCCTTGGCAATGAACGAATGTTTCTTCGATTTTGATTTGCAAACCTACTGAGCCAAGAAGTTTATGCGAGGAACTCTTTGACTGTTTAGAAAGAACGGGAGTCTTCATGTTCTTTGTTTTTTATTTTGGTTTTGTATGATGTACTGTTGGTGTCTAGAATGAAGTGCGGTGATGTTGGGCTTGTCACAGACTACAGTTGTTTTAGATCTTGTTTTTGGCCCTTCAGTGAAGACATACTATATTAATTACTCACCACAGCGATGGTCCAAATGTGGGACAAGTTGTGTCCATTTACCCATTTGGATGAGTAGTGATCAACGAAGAGAAACCTCTGCCGGTGTAAGAACAAGCTGTTTGCTATCAGATGATCTGCTTGCTACTGTTCAATATTTTCATTGGAACATTGAACAAGTCCACCTGCAACAAGTGCAACACTGGACACCTGTACTTAAGTATCACACGCTTTAAGTTGACATCTTCTCCAGGATTCAACAGTTCAGTAAATTTATATAAAACTGTGAGGATTTGAGCTTCTTCAAGAAGCTGTGATTTCAGTTCCTGAAGGTATATGTATTAAACACCATCTTGTTGATGCAAATTGTGTCAACGACGTTGAAGGTACTGGAGGTCTTGCATAGTAGCTGTGTGTTTAATTTGCAAGCTTGGGGTGGTACACAGGAGTACATAGAAAGAGTGTGGCACAAAGTTCATGTGGTTGAGTTATAGGGAGATCATCACCAATGGAGATGAATCCAAGGATCTGGAGCCAGTTGCAGTACCACATCGACATGAAGATGATCTTCGCCAAGTTGCCGTTCCGAGAGTTTTTCCAGATGCGCCTCGTCTGCAAGGAGTGGAATCGACTGGCATCCGATCGGGGGTTTCTAGAAGAGAGCTTCAGAGATCCCATCCCCAAGCCCTACTTCGTTGTGTCGGACCATGGGCTTCTGGCTTACGATGCCTCGTCAGGTAGCTGGTCTTGCACACCGTTGCCCCCGCGACTTCGTCTCAAGGGCCCTGAAGTTGAAGGCTTGCTCTACAGCATCGAATTGGACTCGGAGTGTCAATCATTTGATCGGCAAGAGGTGTTCAATGTTCACACGAGGGTTTCGTACAGACTGCCTCAAGTTGGCAAACGTCCTATCTCAATTTTACCAATGGTTGGTATGATGGTGGATACATCCGTGAGCCCTTACAGCTTCCAAATTATTCTAGGCAGTAACGAAAATCGTTGTACTCAATTCTTTGACTCAAAAAGCAACTCTTGGACAGAGAGGCGCTCGAAATTCGACCACACGAATCAAGCTTTCTCAAGCAGTTGCGTCCACGAGAACGGATTTTTGTACATGAATGTAGATGTAGATGATCGTCCTTTCTATGATTATATAATGGATTACTATGATCTGGAGAAAGATGAGTGGGGAAAAGTTTACGACACAAGAGGTGGCTTTCACGAGATCGGATCATGGCAAGGCTCCCTTTTCGATGTTCACTTCCAGGAAAGCTGGGGTGAAACAATCACGGTGTTTGAGCTCAAGCTTGACGGACATCCAGGCAACGAGGCTTATTGGAGTGCGTATGCTGATATGCCACATGATTTGTTCTCATGGCTCACGCATGGTGTCGAGATTGAGGAATCAGATATACTCATCGAGAAATCACAGCCTATTGATACCAGATTCTGCAGTGAGTATCTCCTGATCCACACTATAGTTTCAGATGATGAGAGGCGGGCAGGAGCTGAGCGATTCGTCTTGTTTAACTTGGCTACCAAAGCTTGGGAAAAACTTCAGTTACCTGCCTTGCGAAGAACTGCGGCCGAGTCTTCGCAGAATCGGGAACTTAGATATCGCAGCCTCTTCAATGCTGAGATATCTGAGTCTTAATCTTGTATCTGCTTGCAGGTCACTTTGCAAGTAAAAAAATTGCATTCTAATTGTGTTAAAGGAATTAAAGAATATTTCTCAGGACATTGCTGCCAAAGCATCCCTCCGCGTGCCGTGCTGAGTTGGGATGAAAACTATGTTGGTTCATCCTCCGCATTTGCTGCATGAAGATGAAGAAATATGCCAGAAAATCTTGCCTGATTTCCTAGTAACACCTTCAGTACTCCGCATTTTTCCACATTGTATATGGCATACTAGACAGTGAATGCGCATGAAGTATCAATACCCAATCATTGGATGTGTGTGCCAATACAAAACCGTCAAAATCTAATCTACAAATGAGGAAAAAAACGCCATGCACTTGTGAAGATAAGAACCACCAAGAGCAAGGTTCAGATTAAATTGTGGAAGAAAAAGAACCAGAACTTCTCTCGTATAAAAATGGATTAAGACCTGCAAGGCCTGTTCTGAGGCAGATCGGGCTCGAAAAATTCATTTATCGTGTCCTGCACTATACACTCATCTAGCCTACATGTTAGCCAACTCTTCAGAGTTAGAGCTCTGAGAATCTCAGCTTAGCTGAATCTGTAACTGCCACACCTAGACCTCGTTCAATGAACGTGCTTCTCTCTTCGGGATTTATGGTCTCTCCAGCCGCTCTGTGCAAGCTGAACGCGAGACAATCTCCGGGTACAGGTGAAAAGCCCTGTGAAACAATGGATAGACCTTTCACCAATTGAGAAAGCGAAGAGAAATCACTGAGAAAAATATCAGGTTATCATGGGACTCAATGAGAAAATTGAAGCGGAAAGAATATATTGAAAATGGAACGGAAGGAAAGCAGACGTCGCAATGAAGCTAACAGACTGATTACATCTAGAGCAGCCATGAATGGAAGAAGGAACTGACCTGACGCCCTTCAGGCCTTCGCTCATGATCTTTAATAGCTTTTGCAAGCTCCAGAGCGCCCACTACATCCAAGTCATTATCCCTCACATACTCAGCAGCTGACTACATCATCAGACCACGAGCAGAAAATTAGTGGACCAAGTCCATTATCTGCTTGATAGCATTGAGGTCACAAATTTTAATTGAGATCAAAGAAGCAAGTCCAACTTAGCTACAAGAGTTAGGAAGATACATCGTAAAAATCAATCACAAGAAAAGAATGCGGATCAACAAGCCACAAATTCTACAAAGAGTTACCCGCTAACTAGAATTTATTTATGATTATTCCCAATAGCATTCTTGGGTGTCAGTGGGATCCGTGGAGAAAAATTGATGCCTCAGATTGGGGGTTGAATAATACCCTCCGTTGCTTTGCTGAAAGTGTACGTAGGGAGTACAAAATTTCCACTTTCGATTCATCAAACCAGCTCAGCAAATCTGGAGGACACCCTGCCTCCACCATCGACTGGTACACCTGATCCAGCCACATTTGAACATTTGATCACTTGATAACTGTGATGTAAAGATAAAAATGCATCTTTCAACTTCACAGAATCCTCGAGACAGGTATAAAAAGTAAGCACTATATGCTGAAATTTCAGACATTTATCAGCAAGTCAAGATTGGACAGAAAACCTCACTAAGCGTTTCAGCCAATTAATGAACCTTCAAATGGAAGATACAGAATTAACAACAGGATCAAACTTGGCAGCTTATAAAAGAGCCATACTATATTCTCACAATTTCTTGGGTAAGCGAGGTACTCGACGACATTTGCAACTCAGAGCAGAAAAAATAACCAACTCATGCAACTATTCAAAATAAGAAAGTCCGCTACATAGTTCATTTGATTCCCGACAGACCTTTTAAAGAAGACAACAAATAAATGCAACAATGCTAACAATATATCACAGCAAGACCTCCAGGTTTCGTACCAAAGACTCACTTGTGCAGCTACCACCATGCTTGTTTGCGTCGGAGCCGGCACATAAGCTTGTGTATAAATCTCCTCTAACCCAAAGCCCAACCTCTGAAGCTCAGATACGCCAGCTGCTCTCTCTTGCCATGTCCCAATCCTGTGCCATTTGCAACACCTTCGTCTCAAACATTAACGATATATCCAAGCTAAGTATCTGAAAAAAAGGGCAATGATTTCGGATTATCTAGACAGGACAATGATGGCATCGGGATCCTTTCCTGTGATTATCTAGATGGCATCCAAACGAAAGGATCACATGACCTAATAGCAGATCTTCCAGTGACATACTTGGACTCCATAAAAATGAGAATGGAACTTGCACAAGTAGCCCAACCTCCAAACATATATAAGTGAAGCATCAATTAAACTTCATCTAAAATTATTTGGCTAAAACAGGGATGATAAAAAATTAGACTAACCCTCCTCTGATTTGCTCCAGAATTGCCTCAACTCTAGCCTTCTCCTCTTGAGTGGTTTCATTTGGCGCTGGTCGACCTGCATCAGCAGTACTCTCTTCAACCACTTTGCTCAAAAACTATCCCTACAAGCATGATCTAATCCGATGCATATGATTTTCGCATTCGAATTTTCCATATCCTGCACTATTAGCTAGCAAGCCCATCAACCCTCACTTCAACCTTACCCACCGTCGTGTATAAGCTCACAATAGAGTATCACAACATGATATCAGTGCAGGTTTACTACAACGTACCAAACATACTCGGAGGTTTGAATTGGCCCAACCCGGGAGCCGACTTGGAGTATCCGCCGCTGCTACCATACGCAGGCATCTGTGGGCCTCCCGGCAAGCGTAACCCCCCCTTCTTCTTACCATCCTGGCCGCTGCATCTAACCACCAGGAGCTGCTGGCCCTTTGGTGAAGTCTTGGCGACGCTCTGCATCCATCCCACCCGAGCCCCGCATTCCACCGCCTGCATCCCAGCGCGCACCCAGCTCTGCGCCATCGCTCAGGTTGAACTTCCTGCTGCAGTCCCCTCTAGCTTCCGGGCTCTCTTCACTATCCGCAATCACGATTCAAGTTCTAACTTCCACCAGGCTGAATTGGTGACGACAGTGCAAATTCCTAGCAGATATTTCGATGTGGACGGCGAGTTGGTACTCTAGCAAAATCCAGGCAGTGGTGCGATGATGGATCAATCCTCTTGAGCTGGGTGGGTACATGAGCCACCCACATCCTAGCTTTCTAAGCCACGGTCTTGGGGCGTCTTTGTTGAGATTAGGAGGGATTGGCCGTGTCCTCTGGCCACGGACTTCATTGCACTGGTCGATAGAGTACTTCGGGCATTTGTAGTGGGCATTTGTAGTGGGCATTTGTAGTGGGCATTTGTAGTGGGCATTTGTAGTGGGCATTTGTAGTGGGCATTTGTAGTGGGTCACTGTAAAGCTCACTGCAAACCAAAACCTATCTTTCGACTGACCTAAAATTAGAGGGTAAAATTATCATCATTAGAAGCGCAATAAATATTACAAATATTATATTTCAAGAAAAAAAAATTGTGAAATTGGGACTAGGTGGAAATCTGGAATGTCCCATTGAGAATACCACAATTTCGAAATTTAGAGGGAGTACACCAAATCTTGCTTAAAAATAGAAAAATTCTTCCTCACTCCCTCTACATTTCTGAAATTTAGAGGGAGTGTGGGAGGATCTTTCCAGTTTTAAGCAAAGTTTGGTGTACTCCCTCTAAATTTTGAAAATGTGGTGTTTTCAATGGGACATTTTACCTAGGCCCAATTTTTACAAATTTTTTTTCTTGAGAAATATCTAACGTTTATTCTGATGTGCTTCTAATGATTATAATTTTATTCTCTAATTCTAGGTCAGTCAAAAGATAAGTTTTGATTTTGGTGTGCAAGGAGCTTTACAATGATCCACTACTGGTGCTCTTATGGAATACCAAAACAACCATCTACTTCTTTTCATACAATTGGCACAAGCAAATATTCCACCTACATAATAAAAGTGCAAGGTATATGCATTGAGGCACGTTAAAGTATACCCATCAAAATATTTAAGAACCTTTTTTTAGAATGTAGAACACTATTCATGTAAAAGTCGCAAAACTATAATTTAGTCCATAGGACTCCTCTTGCAAGACTTAGAACCAATGTCTTACGACATGGGATGTTTGTTGGTCCGCTTAGGGATTCTACAAAGAGTGTGATTGTTATACTTTAACGTATCAGTATGCTTTATATAAGAAAAAAAGGTCAAGATGAAATGTATTCCTTTGAATTCATGAAAAAATCAAGTTTGTTTGGTTTTGATTCATAATAGCAGGGATATGTTCACGTTTTAATGCATATTTCTTTTGCATATTTAATCTTCTAAATTTTTTTGTCAATTTTTTTTTGGTCAATTTTGGAGTTGAAAACTACAAAATTGCTCAAAGATATCCATTTTATTAATTGAGTT
Source organism: Ceratodon purpureus (assembly GCA_014871385.1). Classification (NCBI taxonomy): domain Eukaryota; kingdom Viridiplantae; phylum Streptophyta; class Bryopsida; order Pseudoditrichales; family Ditrichaceae; genus Ceratodon; species Ceratodon purpureus. The sequence continues at coordinate 11,023,243 of CM026428.1, read as the reverse complement.
GCGTAAATTTTTTTTGTCATTTTCTTGTATATTCAATCATTGAATCTTGTACCTAACTACTAGTCAGGTGGGCACCAAATGTTGGGTACTGATGTCACTCTACCTGTGAGATCAAAACATTCAAAGTGAGGAGAAAATTTTATTTCAATATTGCCCAAATGACATCATGGACTTTGTGCCATCGATATAATTAGAATGAAACTCCAAAATCTTTGAAGATATTTTTAATTAACACAAGCTTTGTGGTTAAGAGTATACCATGAATTTTTAAGCTAATAACCATGTTCATAGAACTCTGATCTAAAATGTTGTTCTTTGGTAGGTAAAAAACAATAGCATTTTTTTTAATTTTATCTAAAAATACATGGTTAGAACAAAATCTTGTATTCAAAAATGAACTATAAATAGAAGTATTCTCATGCTTTCAAAGTGAGGAAAAAATAATAATTGATAGGAATAAGTACAACAAACTGAAAAAACAAAACTAGTAAATGCACATAACTAGGCTCAAAATGTAGGATTTTCCTCAAGTTTTCTTAGAGGTTTAAGCAATATTGTCAACTAAAGTAGTAGACCTAAATTTTTGAAGATTCAAACATTTGGCAGAGAAATGATTACAAGGTTGAAACTACTAGTAGTTTTGACCTAGTAGTCTTTGTCCAAATATGTTTTGTTTGTTGTACTTTATGATAAAACTCTTTAACGACGTAGAGAAGTTTCCGACATCTTTCATGTCCAAACAATCTCATAAGATTCAACAGCCTCTAAAGAAAGTGTAGTGCTTGACACCTCTTAAGTAATCTATTATGAACATAAAGCATTTCAAATACATAAAAGAAGTCAAGATCATAGAAGACTATAGCTAGACACATTATGCACATTATCCAAAATGAGTATGATATATATCACTTTCCATGGCATGAACATCAACCTCACTAGGTCTTAAAAGACAAATTAAACATGACATGTCTTGACATCTTGTCTGAAATTCAATGGGTCCTCTAAGTAGTCCTTACACATAAGTCCACGCAGGTAGTTCTGAGCACGTCATCAGTGCTAAGCTATAGTCAAAATTGCTTAGAGTGTGTCATTCTCAGAGTGTAATGGCCATAAGCTTTGACTTTTGCTTATTAATTTATAGTTACGACACTTGGCCTTGAGTTAGCTTGGTACAAACCTAGTCCATCAGACGCTGCACACGTCAAAAATGATAGAAACAACTCAATAGCTTTCAAATTCACGTCAAAAATGATAGAAACAACACAATAGCTCCCAAATTCACTTACCTCTCTCCATTGTATTCCATTTGTAGCTCATATCTCTAAATCCTCATACAATTTATAGAAACTATGCCACAATTATCAAACAAGATGGTAGGGATGTAAGAACCAGGGGTATTAAAATTTGACATTAATTTAACGAATGTTTCGTCCACAAAGAGTATTACTATAGTAGTATAACACCAGACGTAACGAACAGAGATAATGTTGCTTTTGCCAACACGTCTCTAAAGCACCTTCAATGCATTAATTGCAAAAGTACATAATATGCAAAATTCCTTCCACTATAATTTGTTATGTGAATGTATGTCTATTCAACTCAAATTCATGATTTAAAGTCATCACAGCAACTTTGTAAGCCTGAAACAAAGTAAATTTCTGTGATATATCTAAAAATTAGCAAAGCCCTAAACGTTTCAGGCTGTCAATTCTTAAGCTGCAGAACAACATTCCAACGCACGAACCAAGTATCATGCAGAGATCAACAGACACAGAGTAACGCTTTACATGAAATTACAAAATCACCCATATTTCTTGACAAAGTGTCAAAAAACATCACAGCATCGTCCACTCGAATCTTGTGCACTAATAGACTTTGTGGTCAATGAGAGAAAGACCTCGCAAGTCTTTCCAAAACTCCCAAATCTGGGCCTCTACTTCCAGTCAGAAATTTTGATCTGCAACCCAAATTGCATCAAATCTCTCACCCATCAAGAAAAGTACATAGAAACTCACCACCATGTGAGCATCCTCAACCACCTCGTCAGCCGAAACTCGCAGCCACTTCGCATAGTCGTCCTTCAAATCTCACCACACATGCATCCTCACTAAAAGCCGCCACGAGTGGACCACGAGGGACAAATTTCAATTGTAGGTCACAAGCTCATTAAAAGCACAACGCCTGAAATTCGACAGTCACCAGAATTGTTTCGCCTAGAGTGAAAGTACATGACTAAACGCAATACATACAAGAACTTCAAGCCTGAAAAATATGGTTGAGAATACCAAAAGATTTTTCACAGGTGCACATCCGTAACTCTCAGTTACTTGTCCTCTAAAGACTCGCCCAGATCTTTGTCGAATAAGGGATTATTTTCCTCCATGATGGGATGCAAAAGATCATGTCTTTGCACTTGCCTCCCTGTTGGTAGAGGTGCTTGAAGTTCCTCCGGCAACATCAAAAGGGCCTGTACACCTTCATGATCGTCTGTTACGGACGTGCCATACCGAACTTCATCCACACCCCACAGGTTGACCGGGAGACCTATACCGACCCCGCAACACACATTAGGGAAAATATGGGGTCTCCAAAGGGCCTTGTAAGATAGCCCAAAGGTAGGTGAACTTGCTGCCCACGCATGCCTCTCTAAGTAACCTCATTGGTGGATATCCTGCCCACTGAGAGCACAAATCCGCTACTGTCCAATGGGGTGACTGCAGTGGCACACGCTCGTTGACAGCGTCATTATTGCTCGTACTGTCCAATGGGGTGACAGCAGTGGCACACGCCTTTGCTGGCAGCGATTGGCTAAACCCCTCAAACACCGATTTGGCGACCTGCTGGTACCATTGGTGCCACTGGATAAAGTGCACGGGCTGGACATAATTTTGAGGCACGTGGAAAACCCAAAGGCCCTTTGGAGACCCTAGATTTCCCCTAATGGAAGCTTCTCAAGAGCTTTTCCAAAGAGCAGTGGTAAAGTGTGCTTAGATGCTATTAGTTTTTGTAGCTTCTAGAAGGTTCTACATGCTTCCACTAGTTTCTAGAACCTTCCACTAGTTTCCAGAAACTTCTACAAGCTTCCATATAGTTCTAGTAGTTTCTGGGAGCTCCCATTAGCTTCTAGAAGCTCCCATTAGCTTCTGGAAGGTCCCATGGATGCTTTCTAAGGTCTCTAGGACCTTTTGGTTTTCTCACTTCAAGTCTTATTTTAAGTCTTGTGTGAGGTACCACCTCACTTCTATTCTATTCTAGTCTCCCTTTGAGATATCCCCTCAATTTAGGGCCTTTGTTTTGTCTTAGAGTTGCCGTCCGCAACATTTAAATAAACCATCAACATCGTCTCAACATGCATTTCTATCAATTATACGTCTTCTCACCTCCATCCTCCACACTACTTTCCATCCAAGATACATTATACCATTTGAAAAAAAACTTGTTGCATATGGATGGGGAATGCAAAAGACTCCTTTTTTATGTGATATCATCCTATTGAAGTTAGCCATTGTGAACCCCGGTGATCCTTCTTCATTGTAGCACTCGTGCCTGTATAGTTTGCTTTCACCCACTTGCATATAAGAATGATGCGATGGGTGGTGTAGTCCAACTCCAGAATCTCCTAAAGATGTCTGACATACTCAACTATAGCTTCAACCAGGTTCCGGTCTTGTATTTCCGATCTCCATGGCCTCTTGAATACTACTGCTACGCCCAAATCAAACGTTCTTAATGACAGTTCCACTCTCTTGATTCTGTGGTGGTTTCCATATGTATTTAGTGCACAATTTTTTTGGGCCACTAAGGAAGGTGGCATTGAAGATTCTATCACATTATGTTGCATTTCTACGTGATTTTCTTGGCATGTCTTCAATTCAGCTACAAGCCAATCCGCAAAATTCTGGAACTCCAACAAGTGCCGAGGATACGACGCACCTCAAGGACCATTTTGGCTAGGGTGTCTCCTGTAGAATCTAGGTCGCTTTTTATTCCTTTCCTCAAACAATATCTGGTACCGACTGCCAACACAATTTCTCCAAAGCATCAAGTTCATCATAGATAGAAAAGACATTATTGTAACTCAAATCCCATACTAGATTCCTATGACACAAATAGAAGCATAAGCGACGTTCATTTGGAGAGCATGACTTTTACATTAATTTGCCATTGGAATGTTTGTATCTACTCGACCTAGTTCTTCACTACAGATTATAGAACTATAAGTTGTAGACTACTATAGCTCTATTTCAGATATATATGGGTACTTTTTGGACTTTTTTACATAAAGTCATGCATGCAAAAACGTAGAAACAAAGTGGGCCTCACATGTATGAAAATATAATGTCAATCACAATTTTTCCCACATATACCTAGTAGAAATTATACTCACGGTCTATGCTCTTCGAGATGCTCAACGTTGTCCAAAATCAAAGAGTGCTTCCGGGGGGAAGCACAATAAAGTGTACCAAAAAAGTGCTTAGCTCATTGCCAATTTCAGCCATTGTTGTAAACATTAAGAAAAGTGGTATGTATGTTTTGGATGTGTTGAAAGGGGGTTGGGATATAGAAAATAGACTTGGGTATCTCGGGTCTCGGAAATTTTGGACAGAAGGTGCGGCTTTTACGATGCCCTATGAGTACCTGGAAGTGAGACGAAGTGAATGCTGGCATTTTGAAAAGTGCCTAGAAAAGGAGCAAACTTTATCAGAATTCACTTTTGATTGCGCTGCGGCGTCCGTTTCTGAATTGCGGATGCAGAAACGGGCATGACCACTTTGTTTGCAAGTTTGGATGGACGAGAAGTACGGTAGGGACGTTTTCGGAGGCTTGTTTTCCGGGACACTTTTTGGTGTCTTCTTGGAAAATATTGTGGCATTTAAATTTTTTTTCACTGATATTGACATTATATTGATCAAGCAGAAAAAAAAAAAGTGAAAAGGGAATAATTTAAAAAATGAGGTCCCACTTTAAATTCACTGTTGAAAAAGTGGCAGCGGGTTGCAAGTGCCTCAGGAGAGTGCCACGCCATACCGGGTGGTTAAGCGGTTCTATGGGAACGCCATGAGTGAGTTCTGCTCAGGGGTGACCTCGTTCGTGCGGGTAATGAACTGGCGGTGTTAGCTGATAGTACAGTCGTCACTTGTTGGGTGCAGTCGCTGTAAATGTTTTGTTTATCTTTCAATATGTACAACAGATGATAGTTTAGGGGATGGGGGGATAGGCAATTTCCCGAATTCGAAGGTTTTGTAAAAGCACCAACAGATGCTGGAATAGTTCCGGAAAGATGCTAATGCCAGGAAACAATGACGTTGCTGGAGTCCACAGTACTGCGACTGCGTCGTATGGATTTGTGCTCTTGGAATTGCGAGTTAGGGTTTGGGAAAATTGATGGGAAATTGACAGGCAATCGATAGTCAGCTACGGAGGACCTCTATTGATTCGAGAGATTTGCATGGTGTGCGAGTATCCAAAAATGCACACGAGGCTACAATGACATGATGCCGACAGCAACCTTGACATGGCAACGTGCAGCCACAGTTGGTGCACTGGGGACATAAGGTTTCGGGTTCTGGAGCGGGATTGATGACGAGAATGCGGTTCAATACGAAGCAGAGGTGCACTGAAAGAGGAGGTGGTGCGGAGGAGGTGAATAATCGATAACCTCAACAAAATGCAGAGTACTTCATACGCAGGTTCGTATCACACTCCAACCTAGGGTTTAGGGGTTTCAGGCCTAAATGTGGAACTGAAGGTGACTGAGTGGTTGTTGATGGAAGCAAAACTGCGAATGTGAGATGGGTTCGGGAATTGATGCTCTATTCTTCATTCTGAATTTTAAGGATGGACATGTGACAAGGGATTACTCTATATCTTTGCAGTTCTGCTCACGAATTGAGTGTGTGATGGGCATGCCCAGGGTTTAGGGATTACCATGCAAGTATGGATTGTACGTGCTCAGCAATTGGTGCTCCAAGTTCGGGGTCGTAGAAGACAGATGCCCAGCGGCCGAGAAGAGGAAGGCACCGGGCGGATGGAATGCAAAGCGGCGCCAAGCGGACTGGAATTAAGTGTTAGATGGGATTTGGGATCAGAGATCGAAAGATGGGAACGACGTTGGCAACACGGGATGCAGGGCTATAGGACATACTTCTGTGAATAAAAAAACATCTCGTCTGAGGCATTAGGTACGGTTTCTTCTCAACGTGAAAGCGGGAACTTGATGTTCGATGTAGAACATATGCCGTGGATTAGGGTCTGACATTTAGTTTGCCATCGCATACATGGTAGTTCTCACACACATCGACACTCTGGATTTAGTAGCGACGACGATGTTCTGCTGAGCATCGAGATGCATTTGGTTTGTTGTGAACATGGTCCACAAAGCAGATTCTGTCTATCCCTGAATGGTAATTCGTCTGAGGATGCAGCTCTCAAATGGACTGTCCGTATACGGTATACGGTATACGAAATTTGTGCACGTTGCTTCGGGACAACTTTTTGACATGGACAGTAGGTCATTGCTCATATGGTTCGGAGAGGAACTGGAATTGACGCTAGGAGTCATGAGCATTGAACAGAGTTGATTTGGAGCAAATTGGTTGGATTGATGTGGGGTGTTTCAGTGAGAGTGGATTTAGTAATCACAATGTAGAGCACATCTTATTTTCCAGCACTCTGTATATGTGGCGATATTTTTCAGGTTCGCATTTATTCTGATAAGTCTGGTAATACCAAGATCTCGGGTGTTTTAACCTCGTTCTTTATATTCTTTATCTGATGCCTTCAGTGTAGCGTGCTTTCATGTCGAAGAATATGAGACCCCAAAGGCTTCCTTCGAAGCAGGAGCCGCTTTAGATCCAAAGACCGCTTCGTTCAAGTGATGGATATCAAAATGCGGAGCGAAGTTGAGAGGTAGAAATGTTTTTATTTTTATTTTTTTTATGATTAAATTGTTTAATTTTTCCCATTTCTTTTTCCTCTGTTTGCTGCTAAAAATTTGAACTTGACTAACTTGATCATCACTTCAACCTTTTGCATTGTGTATTTACAGAGGAAAATGGCGAAGGAGCTACAGCTTCCGAGCCGGCTTCTCCTGCAGTTGATACCTCGGAGACGGTCGCACAATCGGGCAGTTCTCAGGTGCCATCTTCTTCTGAACCTCACTCTCAGAAAGAAGAGCCAGCTTCAAGCTCTTTACCTGTACCCGTGCCCGCGCCTGCTGCGCCTGCACCAACAAAATACAGGTGTGGGACAGTTGCATTGATTTGTAGTTCAAATTTTTTAACAATACAATCCAACTGTCGGTTGAAGGTGGTAATGTGGTTTATTGATGGAAAATAAACATTCTTCTTGTCTTCATAATCATATTATGTGCTCACGGAGTTCTGGTCCCCTACGTATATTAGTATTCCAGTTCATCATTGGTTTCAACGATGGGAAGAGATTGAACAATTCTGATTACTTTTGGACGATATATTTCACTGCAGGCATACTAGGTACAAGTCACAATCCCATACCTTTATTGAGATTTTCGCTAAAGGCGTCAAGAAGGATAAATTGGAAGTTGACTTCGGAGAGGAAATCGTAAGACATTCTTGCCATACTTTTGTTTTCATTCCAACATCATTCTGTCTTATTGCAGTGGTGATGTTTTAAGTTAGACTGCACTTGGCCACATGTTCTTTTATGGTATTGTTCAGGTCTTTGTATCTGAGAGGTTATGAATTTGAGCTGTACTTGCACCGTAATGTTCATTTAATCATGTATTTCGTTTTTGTCCCCACGTCATTTGGCATGGTAAGGTTTTGGTGGAAAACCTGCTGATGTTCGCAGCTCAAGGTCGTCATCAACTCTGGAGAATCAGAGGAGCCTTATGTTTTGAAGCTTCACCTATATAGCAAGGTACGCTGATGTCCACTTTCTGATGTTCTTTATTGTGCAACCCTAGTTCTCTAGTTGAATTGCTTTCAATCGGTCTATCTTCCTCAAGTACTGTGGCGTACTTTCTGGTACTGAGAACTTTGAATCGCAGATTGTCCCAGCACAATGCAGTTACAATCTTTTCAGCACAAAGGTTGAAATCAAGCTCACCAAGGCAGAACGTCTACAATGGAAGCAGCTTGATTTTGATCCTCAGCCACAAACTATTAAAACAGTGGCTATTCCAAAAGGTTCAGTGGTTATTTATTGCCTACTTTGATTCACATTACGGTACATGTAATTAATGAATCTCCTTTTAACTCTAGATACCTGAGATGTGCTTATTTTACTTTTCTTTAATTTATTGCTTGGACCGCAGAAGTGGGGGATAGGGTGAAGTATCCAACATCAACTAAGATACCCGTGAAGGACTGGGACAGGCTGGAGGCGGAAGCGAAGAAACAGGTATGTCGTATGCCGTTGTGGACCTTATGGTGTTTCAGATTTGATGTAATTCGATATTGGTTATCAGAAGCTGGTTTCTTGGTTCTAGATCTCACTTTAGGGAGGCATCTGTAGGATATCATGGTTCTTTTTCGCACATTACACTAATATGTGGGACGTTACCTTATGTAGGAGAAGGATGAAAAACTTGAAGGGGATGCGGCTCTTAACAAGCTGTTCCGGGAAATTTACTCAAATGCCGACGAGGATACAAGGCGTGCAATGAATAAATCGTTTGTATGTTCCTTTCACTACGTTTTACCAATTTCCGTTTGACTACTTTTTGAAATGAATCCACCAGCTCGTGTCTCATGTCTTCGCAATCATCCTACTTATGAGCTCTCATTTCGTGGAAATGCAAACTGAAATTTTAGATGCCTTGAATCGTTTTTAACTGGCATTGATCACTGTGAATATTTGGGCAGGTGGAATCCAACGGTACAGTACTTTCCACGAACTGGAAGGATGTTGGCAGGAAGAAGATAGAGGGAAGCGCTCCAACAGGTATGGACACGAAAAAGTGGGAAATATAAGTCATTGATGTAACCAGTAGTTTAAGCTAATGGGGCCCACACTTCATCAGTGCAATTGCTTAAGATTTGATGGGCAGTGTCTGGAGGAGTTCCTCAGCTTGGTTGCCGAATTGTTCTGACATGGACAACTTATACATCAACGAAGTGCTTCTCTATTACCCCATTTAGAATGTATTTCTGGTCTGAGGTGTAGTTACTAGCAAATTTAATCTGTTATAGATTAGCTTCAACAAGTGATCTTGTATCGCTGAAGATCTCGCTGTATGAGAATACGGTAATTTCGACCAGTCTACCATGGGACTCTTCCTGCTCGAAGAGAAGTGGCTGTGAAGGTCGCTGATGAGTCCACTCGTCGAGGAGAACATGAGTTCCTGAATGAGGTATGAATATTTACATAATACATCTTCAACTGTAGAATCTAAACAATATCCAAAATCCTTGTTCGGTTGTAGCATTTGAACGAACTAGTTTCTGTTGAACGGAATACATGGCATTCATCGTTCACTACTTGATTTTTATCAACTATTATTTAAGATCCATATGGTAATGCAATGTTTCTACTTTTTAGTCTAAGCTTGTAGCGGTACGTGATGAACATTGATTATGATGCAGGCTCTACTTTTATCCAGAGTGCACCACAAAATGTTGGTAGAGTTGTTGGGATATTGCGAAGAAGAACAAAAGCAAAGGCTGGTCTATGAGTACCTACGAAATGGCTCAACAAACATGATCAAGTACGTGGTATATCATTCAGCCAAGAACTTGCATCGACTTCTTCAAGTTATGGGTTCTGAATTCCACGTCCTATGATCCTTTCTGAGCTAATCGAAGAATGGGATGTTGCAGGAATTCCTAAGCCTACGCAAACCCGGAATTGGAGGATCGAGTCTAAGGATTGCTCTAAATGCAGCAGAAGGTGACGCGCGACGCATCTCTAATTTCCACAACTTCCAAAGACTGAAGTCTGGTATATAAAAAAGGCGCCCTTTTTAGTCTCATACTGCTCAATCATATGTGTGGTTTTTGTTTTCAGGTTTGGAGTACCTACACACAGGCTGCACCACGAGCATCATACATCGTGATGTGAAGAGTGGCATCATTTTACTCCAAGGCACGACAAAATCAGAAGTTTCCAAAGTGTCACGCTTCGGCCTCTCAGGAACAGGACCTCAGCAAGATAGGGATGGGTTCAAAGAGAAATGCTCACGCAAGGGCGGCTGCGTCTCGGAGGAGAGAGCTCAAGCTAGAGGCTAGCCAGCGAAGAGAGCGAGAGATTTTGGAGGAGGCTGAGCAGAACCGAGTACGAGAAGAAAGGTCCGTAATTTCAACGCTGGAAACCCTTCCTCCCTTGTTTGAATCTGAGTATAGGTTGATGTTTATGTGAAGTGTGTGCGTCGTGTGTTCCATGGTTCACATCATTACTGCTAGCAGTAATGACCGGATGGAATAGAATAGAGCACATTGTAAGGTGCGAAGTTTCATAGGCTCGGTGGTCTTTGGAACAGGCTTCTACAGAAGCGCGAGCATCATCGCAGATGGCGAACTCGCTCTGTACCGGATGAGGTTGTGGCTACCGTAGGCGAGGGAAGTGGCGAGGGACCGTCAGGGACGCAGGAAGACGAGGAGCCTGACATCGTAGAGCATTGGGATAATGACAGAGGCACGGAGGCTCGGTGCAGCAACGGAGACAGCGGTGGGGGAATCTCAATCGAGGCAGAGTCCTTGGAGGAGAATGTGGTCCACACTGAGTCTACGGAATCTGACCACGTTAGTGGCGACGATGTAGATGGCGAAAGAGTCGTCCCACGCAACCGGAAGTGCTCATGGGCAGCTTCTAAGGGAGTGAACGATCTCATGCGCATGCTGAATGCGGGGTTCTCGGATGAGGAGAAGAAAAATGTGTTGCACCGGTATTTTTCAGATGAACGCATCCGCGCGATTGATCCAGAATTGACCAAGGCTGTTCTGAAATTGCGATCTGTGGCTACGACGACGGTACAAAGTTTGAGAGGGGCACTACAAAGCATTCGATCAGGAACTATACAAGGGAAACTGAAGGTACGGAATATCGTGCTGACGGCAGCGGTGTCGAAGGGCGATCATTCCCAGCGCAACATTTGCAATGCACTGGGAGCGTCTCGATATCTTGTTCGCAAAGCGTTCCAACGGCGTGCTGAGGTCGACGAAACTGGAGAGAATCTATGGGACGGTGGGGGCAGAAAGAGGCGGAGCGACGCTCTTACTGCAGAGGATACAGATGCGGTTTGTTCCTGGTGGGAGACTGAGACTACTGTTTCCCCTAATAAGCGAGACGTGAAAAGACGTAGGACTGGAGTTAAGGAGCATGAGACTCATGCCACTCACTATCTGCAAGTGTCACAGGTGAGATAACACTGTTCAACCTTGTCATCTCTGAATTTCTGCTGGTACTTCCATTGAGTTCCACGAAGATGTAAAGTTGTAGTCCGTTACTCTGAGTAGAATGCTACTGCGGACACGCCTGTTTGGTCATGTGGAGCGTAATATGGGGGGCGTACGGCAATGTCTGATTTTGTGCTCTTCGCGTCCGTTTTTTAGGATCACACTTACCTTCGGAAGGAGATGAACAGGTAAGGCACTACCAATACTCGTCGATTTAGATGTTGGCATAATTATATGCCTGCGCATTATGTGGTTAAGCTCCATTTGATGGTGCGAAGTGGCATGAGTTGTATGGGCAGGTGAAACTGTACAGTCGGCTGCTACGGTAGTCCCTGACTCGATGAAAGTTATGCATGACAATGTGCCGACGTGGGTAACATGGTTTAACTCTAGATTTGTGAACTAAGAACCGGTTGCTTCGGCACCAATTGCATATTAGACTGTGAGCCATGCCGGATTCAGTTTGAAGTAGGGTGTCTCGGCTATTACCTGGATGGGAAAAGCGAAACACTAAGGTTTCACTGAGCATGATATTGGGGTATGCGGGATGTTCATTGACTGGCTTGCCAGGGCTTCTCTGATGTATTTTTGTGGGTGTGTGCGTGTCCCACAGTTGGAGTTCCATGCGCGGTTCAGGGAAGCAAACGAGGCGAGGAAGGTGGGGCTACGGGCGTTCGAGCTGCTGAAGCCCTTCTACGTGAGAAGGTTAAGGGAGAGGAATACCTGCGCCTGTCATTACCACTGCGAGATTGCAGAGCTACGGATTGGTTGGAATAACATGAGGACAACAACGAAGGGTATACATGGGCGCCACTGTGGGTGCAGCTGCGAGGTCTGCGAGAAGCCTGCAAGTGTGGAGTCGACATTAGTGGACGGGACATCTACCTGCCATGCTGAGTTGACTCATTTCACAGGGTTAACAGATATGTGGCACAGCGTTCTTTGTCCGGTACAGGAGGACGGCTGGCACAATCAAAAGTGTATCAAGGGCGAGTGTGAGGTATGTGGGGTGGACATGCTGCCCTTGTGTCCGCGGGAAGAGGACGAGAATGTCAATTTGATGGTACAGTGGCACAACTTTGAGATGGTTGCTCATGGCAAAACGCGGGCAGGGAAGGAAAACAAAGTTCTTCGTATGATGTACAAGACCACAGGGGCGCCTGTGTTTCTTGATTACTTGAGGCAGAAGTTGAGGCCCTTCATTGTACACAACTACGTAGCGAAATGGCAGGCCGAGCAGTACAAGGTTTCAATAGATACCTTTCCACCCGACTCAGTTCTGTCTGTCGTGGATTTCGCAGAGAACTATACTTTTCAGCCCTATCAGGAGGTGCAGTCGATGCACTGGCTCCAGCACCAGATAACGATACTAGTGCACATCATGTACCGGTGGAATCCGATTTACCTTGCTGACCGAGGATCAGGTGCACCCAAGCTCATCACCGAATATCACTATTACATCAGCGATGACGCGGAGCACGATACCCTCTTTGTCCAGCATTGCTTTGCACGGCATTGGAAGCATATCACTGATAGGGGGATCAAGCCTAACGAGCACATTGTTTGGTCTGACGGCTGTGCCGCACAATTCAAGAGTAGGAGGTGCTGGTATCACGTCTCCAGGTGTGCCCCGAATCATTCTTGCCTATTTTCCCATGCACTGTATTTTACTGTCCATGCATGCCTCAAAATAAATGGGGTGGGATTGGGAGGTGGGTTGGTGGTGTATTGCTTCCATTGTTTGCTGCTGCTCTCATCGGTGAGTGACGGAGGATTCTCTTGCAGTTGTTTACAATCCTGGTGTTTGCAATTCGGTGATGTTTGGTGGTCTGTCGTTGGTGTTTTCTGTGTGGGGTGGAGTGGGAGAAAAGTGTCGCCCATGGCTGCTCATGCAAAACTTTTTGTACGTATGATCAGTTTCAAAAGTGAACATCAGCCAATTGTCAAGGCCCAAATCTAAGAAAGGTAGTAAAAACGAACCTGGTTGGTGCCACGACTTTGAAAATCACGTGGTTGAGCTTGGCTTGGTGGACTTGCTCTGAACTCACGTCTCCTCGCTTAAGTACTGTCCCAGAGCCCAACGTAACTCTGCGACCGTGATCTAAAAGGATGTAAGCAGTTACCCCTGAAATGCACATCGTAAACAATATAGACGCGGATCTATATCACTGCTTGGTGCGCGAGAGTGTTTCATAACTCTCTCTGTGAGAGCTTCGAGAGAGCGACGGTCGTTTTGTGTTTTTGCCCAATAGCAGGGTGTTGAGCGCTTGGAGGTCCAATATTGGGCCTCGGTGAAGATCACAGATTGCTGGACGTCTGGTTTTCTTCGCTAGCTGCAGGCGGGTTGGTTGAGATGTTCTGTTTAGTTGTTACGGCCGGGTAGTGAGCGGGCTTTACTGCTAGTCGTGTGGTTCAGTGGTGGCTGTTGCGGCGATAGTTTGGAGGAGAGGGGCATGGTAGGTTTGAGAGAGAATTGCGGGAGGAGTTACAGGGCGAGGATGTCGAGTGGTGTGTTACCTGCGCACTTAAGTCGTCCTCTATGACACTCTGATAAGTGGATCTCCTGGAGAAGATATCACTTCCTAATAGTTATTCAACAAACTCCTCAGTACATAACTAGATTGTAGCGCAACATGCAGAGCTGCTGTATTTGCCGCAAGCCACTCTCACTGTGTAAGTACGTGCACGGATTCTCCACGAATTCACGACCTGACAGTACCTTACACCAGCACCACAGTGACTTGAATCCTTCCACTGCTGGAGTCCTACTGGTTTCCAATGTATGCTACCTGAACACAGTGTTAATTCCTCTTAGACTTCCTGAGTATGTTGATAAGTACTGAGTTAGCTGACTTAGACTTGAGCTCTAACTTACCGTGACAGCTTGAGTTGTTGTAAGAGCTTAATTCAATTACCAGAATTACTGTCGAAATTGTCAAGCTTGTCGAAAGTAGGAACTTTTCTGTCTTAGTTGGTTTCATGAAAGATTCTACTCCAGTTATCTATACGCTTCTGAACCTGAGAGAATTTCAAGATGTTACTGGACATTGAAACATCGGACTTGCGAGGCTTTGATGATTCATGATCTGTACCTCACATGGACAGGGGTGAAAAGCATGATCTTTACTTTTTAAGTTTGAGGCTCCAGATTATTCTGGGTTATGTGAGTGTTTCAGGCTAAGGACAAATAGTGGGTTCAGTTTTGAGTGTTTCTGTGTCGATGAGGGGAAAGTTAGAGAGAATCTGGGTGTGAGAGCTTGCCCGCAGCATTGTCTGAACAGTGGGCTACTCGTCTGGAACTTCTCTTCTGTAAGTCGACCTTGTTCACTGAGTGCTCGACGTTAATTCTGAAACTTAGGTCATGATTCAGGGACTGAGCTAGGATCCGTCATGGTCGGGGTATGGATCATGGTAACGAAATTTTTGAAGATTGAAATCATGGGCTTTTAATAATAACTAATGATTGCAATTCGATATGTCATACCGAGTCTATCAAATACTGGTGAGGAGTTCTTAGTGTGCAGAGCTTAACTTCTTATTTCTATTTCTCTCAATTACGAGTACTCTGTTTGGAATTCTGAGAATTTGCTTGAAAGTGCAGATATCCGTCAACAACGGTTACGCCGGAGTTGCCAAATGGCTGTAGGATGGTCTGGTCCTACTTTGGAAGTGGCCACGGCAAAGGGGTGCATGATGGAGCTGGTGCCATGCTGAAGTGTGCTATTCGTAGAGAGGAGATGAATTTTGATTCACGCACAAAGTTGCAGACAGCAGCTGATGTTGTGAACTTCTGCAATCGGAAGGAGCAGGAAGAGCATCGGGCATATGGGAGAGCACGGAGGACTGTAGTTCGCTACTTCCATTTAATTGAAGTTGGAGCAGTTGACAGGGGTCGAGATTTGGACTGTCAAGCAATACCTGGGACAAGATCAGTACATTCTGTGTCCTCTGTGTCCCCCACGAACGTCACTTACTTGCATATTAGACAGTTGGCCTGTTTCTGTCCAGAATGCATGGACGACAATCCTATGCTTTGTGCGCGACAGGGACACGTCAAGCACTGGGCTCTCATAGTGCTGCAGCCACTCACGCCCGTTCCAGTGAGTCAT
The DNA here is from genome assembly GCA_014871385.1 of Ceratodon purpureus. Taxonomy (NCBI): domain Eukaryota; kingdom Viridiplantae; phylum Streptophyta; class Bryopsida; order Pseudoditrichales; family Ditrichaceae; genus Ceratodon; species Ceratodon purpureus. The sequence continues at coordinate 11,007,759 of CM026428.1, read as the reverse complement.
TCTGTAATTCTTCCCTATTCCTTGTCTAAGGCACTTCGTGTTCTCTACGGCTTTGATACCCTTGGGTGTATTCCTGTCTCGATAGAAAAACAGGGGCTGCGAATGATGTAAATTATAATTACTGTGTATGTGTTTCGCTTTGGAGGCGGTCGGGTCAGGTACTCGTCTTCAAAGAGCGACGGTACATGCTGGAGATACCCAAGCCGCCCTGGACGGCGGGGATTGTTATGTGGGGGAGGCGAGCAACGCCGTGCAGAGAGAATGTGCAGCTCCTGTGGACGAAGCTAGCCACCGTGATGGTCAGGAGGAATTCCAGGATGATTTAATTGACGAGGGGGAAGATGAGGCGGACCTGGAATCTGAGGCGCAGCGAGTGGAAACAGGTGATACGTATGTCGTTTACACTGATCGGCCAGAGCACGGGGACCGTTTCTTTTTAGTGCTCTGCGACATGCCCGTGCATGGCAACGCTGCAACGTTCACTGACGGGTGGGGTTGCACGTGGATGAAGGACACTATGCTGATAAGCGGTACTTATTACTGTCGTCTTCCAAGTGTGGGTCGTGCCTCGGGTTCATACAGGTACGAACTACTGGAGGACGAGCCAAAGGCCTGGAACTATTCTCACCTTGTGGTTCAGTCGAAGGTGGACTTGGTGCAATACAAGAGCAATAAGAGGAATCCCCGGTTCAAGATGACCGCAGAAACCAGGGAAGAAATCCTGTCCAACGTAGAAGAACGTCAAGCATACAATGCGCATTGAGTGGACTCGAGCGGTCTGTTCTTCATACGGATGCTTATACAAGTTGTTGGTGAACTGCTTATAGGTCATGGACATCCTCCACAGGGAGCTTGTGGTAGAATATTCTCTGTGGATTTTCATTTTTTTGCCGTTCTTCAACAGGTGTCTGAACCGTTTGATCGAACTGAGAGTTATTTGAAATGTGCAGAACAACGTTACAAAGGCTTTCTGTACTTGTTCACCTTGAATGAGGGACTTTTCCTTGTTCCAACTGACGATGTTGACATTATGTGGTAACTTTGCAGTTATCGTCGCGGATCATATCCGTGTGTTCTTTGGAATTGGACGGATACAGCATGAATAATTTTGGGCTACTTTGCTTAGGATTGAAGGGTTTTATTTGTCGGAGCTTCTAGACGTGAGAGTCCCTAACAGTGTCTCAACCGTTTGTTCGAACCTGAGCTTGTGATTTTCGTATGGGATGATGTGGCTGGGGTTAGTGCACTGGTAGTGTTGGTGGATTAGCGAGGGTTGTGATTGAGGTGATGTAATGGATTAGGTACTTGGATTTGGAGTGGCAATTTATGGTGCTCTGTTGCGCTGGAGTTTGGGAAAGGCTGTCTGCCATGAACACTTTCTGTGTGGAGGAGAGGCGTGAGCTGCCGAGGATTTCGATTCGGGGTTTGACTGTGCCGCATTCGCTTGCTCCTCTGTTTCCTGAGCTGGATTCTCATGTTTAGTTATTGCGTAGGGTTAGGCTGATTGCGGTGGATTTTCTTGTTGCTTGATTATTCGTGATTGAGGTAGTGAATTTTATGCTGTGATTAGTGTTTGGCTGCGAATTGTCGTTCTGGAATTGGAAAGCAACCGTGTGCAATGGCTAATTTCTCTTTAGATGTGGTCGATGCCAAGGCGTGAGGTCTAAATTAGTGTAATTCATGATAATGAGTTCGGAAGCTTCAGTGATTTTCGCTTTCACTGGCTCCGGAAATCATCTTGATGTAAAGATAGTTAGCAGTGTTGTCACTTTGATTGTAATGTAGAATATAACATATTACGTGTGAGTGCTGGATTATTGTCGGAAGGGTGGAGGCTTCTCGATCATGCTTGGAAAGGTGGCCGTCATTGCTGTTAAAAATTTCTATATCGAAAGTTTCGCCACGGCTAGTTTGAAGTAGCAGTGTAATCGTTCCAATACCAGGGTTTAGGGTTTAGGAACTGAAGACACACTCTGATGCTTCGAGTTTCTTGGATGATGTATATAACCGGCCATTCACTGGTTGACAAATATACGATGGTTGATATTCTTGCACGCGGCTCGGTGTTGGAGAAGCCACGTTTGAGCACCACCGTTCGACAGTTTATCAGTCCATGGAGTGCTCTTGACATTGATAAGTTATATATTGAAAGAAAACGCGTTCTCGAGCAAAGGCGTCAGTGAAGGTGAGTGTATCTGTTTGGACTTTTCTTCTGACTTTCTCCCAGTAGGGGATGATGATGTTTGATTTTTCATGTCATCGTCATAATTAGTCGTTCTCTACGCTGAATTTAATTCAACGTGACTATGAATTTTTGTTAAGATAATACATAACTTCATTGCGGTGGTTTGAATGGTAGAATTGGTGTTGCTGCTGTTGGCTCTTCCGAATTCGCTCGAAGGCTGGTGCCCTCTTCGGACGATGGTATGAACCCGTATTTTCACTGTTTTGAACATCCATATTTACTGGAAAGATGTGGTTAAGTTATCCATATTTATGATGTCATTTTTGTTGCAGAGCGGATTTTGGTACTTGCCTGAGCAGTTCTGTCATGGGTAAAGCTCGACCAAAGATGTAGTGTCACCTGCTGATGACATTGCTTTCTTGTGTATTGTAGCTCCAGCGCAGATTCGCCACGCTTATGAGCAGTACTTGGTAGCTGTTTCGGATTTATTAGATTTGGAAGTCTCTTCTGATGAATTGCAGCAATCCGCAAGTCTAATATATGACGTGATATACGATCTAGATATTGCAAATGCAGGGCCCGAACTTAATCAGAAAAGGTATAAAAATTTGTTTGAGACGTTCAGACCTCTTGACAATTTACTAGCCAGCTAACCAGTTTTTGGTCACTTTGATGTGGAATAAACTTCTGCCTCTCGACTGATGTAAATGATTGGCTGCAGAGAAAAGGTAGCAAACATCTTTGGTCGAACGTTTCTAAATGATCGATTAGCAAAAGCCGCGAATTTCGCTCAGCAGATTCACGGCTGGCGGCTGGGTTTGAAAAAAGAGGAGAAGTCAGGCAGCAAGGGACTGGGTAGTATTTCGGATGAATTTGGTTCAAATTTGAGCTTTCCAGTGCCGTCTGCCAGGCCGGATGACTTTGAGTATGACAGTGACGATGGCGAAGATGATTAGGATGATCTTGTTACTTCTCCCAGCTTGACAGACAATTCAATAGGTGTTTCAAATGCGTCTGCAGTGTTTGATCAAACTGATGGACCAGTCTATAAGGCTTCTAAAGAAGAATGGCATCCGCCCTCAAGCGATGGAGTGGGAGGGATTACCTTGCGATGGTTTTACAAAACGTGCGAGCAAGCAGGGCAGTTGACAGGGACGGACTTGGCCATGGCGCTTTATCATGTTCTTGATTCTGAACGGTCTGGCGATGAGGTAAGGGTTAGTTTTAGACAATTTTAGAAGAACTTCTGATATGAGGTGGAGATGAAGAATGCGCCTTCTATACTGTTCCACCACGACGCTTTTTCATTCTATGCCGCTTCTTCCACACATACACCCTAACCCCCGCGCTGACATGAGATTAAATTCTCTGTACCATCATGTTACGTATAGTTGAAGTCTGGAGTGTAGCACTGGGTCCTTTTCAGTCGTCATCTTTTCCAGAATTAGATTCATACTACCTCACGTGTGATTGCTGTCTGGAATGTAGATTGCAGCAGAGGTATTTGATCTCGTTGGGGACGGTGGATTTGTGCTAATTCAGGAATTATTAAAGGTACTTGTTCTTTCTATTAGTTGCGAATTAGTATGAACAATTAATGTAGAAAGGGTACCGATGGGATTTAGTACATTCTTAATGAGTAATAACTTGTTCTTGTGATTAGGCCTGACTATCAGTTTGCCTTTGGTTCATGTGCTGTAAGAGGTTGAATTCTTAAGTCTATGATCATAGATTTATCAACATGCGGAAGTTCAAATGAATTTTTTTTCGGCAATCCCTGCCCGGATCTTGCAGGACCGTAAGGAGCTTGTGGAGCTCGTACATAAAGCCATTTCTATCCTGAAGTCAGAGAAAGCTGGCCCCGGTCCTCAGTCACGCATGCCCAGCTACGGCACACAGGTTTTTTAATTCTCTACATCACTGTGAGAGTATATATCAACATATGAGAAAATAATAGAAACGGAATTCTGCCGACTTAATCATTCTTTGTATACTTTCTGTCTTTTTGGATTTGCATAAAAACAATTCAGTACAACACGGACTGAACCTGGAATCTTTGGATGAACAGGTGATTGTCACTTCCGCTCTGGACAAAAAGATGGTCAAAGGTCCGTAGGAAGGAAGAGAAGAAGGAAGCTAAAGGAGTCGCTAATGGGGATGCTGATGCAGAGCTCGATTTCGTAGCAGAATTAGGGGGTTTTTATGCTTTGGTTGAAGCTGGTGAGAAAGGCAGTGGTGTGATTGATAGCATGGTTGGTAAAGGAGATGATACGCTGTTGACTGGAACGGCCCTGCCAGAAGGCTCAATTCGGAAGGTTTTCAAGGGTTACGAAGAAGTACGAGTTCCACCCACCCCCACCGCTGCACTAAAGCTCCACGAGAAGCTGGTGAGGAGTACCTCTTAATACTGGTAAAGTGTATCGCTGTTTTTTCACATTGGATGCGTCCTTGCTAATTTTAAGATTGAAGATTATTTATGGATATAACTTTTACTTCTGATTGATCAGGTTTAAATAACAGAGTTGCCAGATTTTGCTCAACTTGCATTTCAAGGATACAAGACACTCAATCGAATCCAAAGCTGCATCTTCCCCTACAGCCTCTCAATAGCAATGAGAACTTACTTGTAAGTGTGCTCGACCTTTGACATGACTGGTGCAGTTTTTGTAAATGCTTCAAGTACCGTACTGATTCATTCCCATGCATATTCAGTTACTATGGTTCTCCATGTAGTTTTAAGCAACAGAGATTCTCTTAAAGAAACTGTTCGAAAGGTCATAATTGCTGTACTCTTTCTTAAATCGTCCTCTATACAATTTACTCGACAAGCTTGTCCAAACAGGTTTGCGCTCCAACTGGTGCTGGTAAAACGAATATTGCCATGATCGCTGTGCTTCACGAGGTAAGTGTACTACATTTGTCTGAAAGGTCATTTTAAAATGTTTTTTTAATAGTGTCTAATTTTTTCCCGAGTCTGGAATCGTAATTTTTCTATATCGAAAGTTATTTCTGCTTTCCCTATGTATTGTATTGTTGGATTAACCTTTCTGGATTGTTGCATACAGATAGAACAGAATTTGAAGTATGGCGTGCTGCAGAAAAATGATTTGAAGATTGTTTATGTAGCTCCTATGAAGGTACTTCACGGTGATTCAAGAGAGAACTTACGTATACCCATTTATGGGTATTGTATGATCCTCTTTATTTAGAAAGTTAGGATTCATGATTGGTGGATATGTCAGAAAATTGGCTCTATCGATGAGTGGAGCTCGATCTGGGCTTGAAGGAGTATATTTATGCTTGCTTACGATGTTCAATGTGAAGTTCCTTATTGGCCTTATGTTCAGCGCAGGCACTTGCATCGGAGATGACACAAGCATTCAGTCGCAGGCTAGCATCCTTAGGTGTGGTAGTGAAAGAGTTAACTGGGGACATGCAATTAACCAAACACGAGCTTGAAGAAACTCAGGTGAAATAATGGCACCCTATTTTGTGTTCTTTCACGTGTGATGATGATTTGATCTTTGTTCCAAATTCAGAAATCTCTCTCCCCCAGACTCTTCTGAGGTTAAAGTCGCTGAAATGTGGTACGCTCGTCTAGTTACTTCCATCTTTCATTTGAGAGTGTTACTCTAACTAGTTACTCTAACTAGCCATGGATTGGCTCATGTGAGCTCAGTTTTTCTCTGCAACTTGGAACATAATTTGTTGTTGACTTCCTTTAGAAAGGAAAATGTTGAAGAAGTGTCTGACGAGATTTTGGTGGCATTTGATAGATGATTGTCACAACACCAGAGGAGTGGGATGTGATCACCCGTAAGACCAGCGATATGGCGCTCGCTACCTTAGTGAAGCTGCTGATTATTGACGAGGTCCATCTGCAATAAGTTGATCGTCGTCCTGTAATTGAAACACTCGTGGCTCGAACCCTTCCTCAGGTATGGTTACAAGAATAAAATCCATCTTTTCTAAGTGCTGTCAAAATTATTGCGAAAAGGTTTTGACCACCCTAGTCTTCCCTTAATGGCGAAATTGGTATTTTGAATAATATGCATTTTGTTGGCTACGTGGTTCAAAATATACTGTATGAGCATCTCATGAATTTGTAGATATCATTTGTATATTTCCGTAAGACCAAATTTTTACGACGCAATTACCAAGGAGATGACCCTAATGTTTTCCGGAATACCTGTTTTGTTGGTCATTGTAAATCGTACAATATGATTCCTTTGGACAAGCAAGGAAAGCATCACAAGATAAGGCTCCACTGAACGTTACATCCTTTCTTATTGTGCAGGTGGAAACATCAGAAAGTATGATTCGTCTTGTTGGTCTCTCTGCCACCCTTCCCAATTACCTGGAGGTATGATGCTTACGAATCGACTGCTGACTTCATCTTGAACATGTCCATCGCTGAATGTCACAAATTCTGCTCTTAATGTGCAGAACAGTAATTTATGTCGAAATTTTTTTAAATTCAGTAGGCATCTCATGCTAATGTTTATCAAAATAGAATCGTAACATATCAATTTCGTACCTATGCTTCAATCTAGCAGGTAGCACAGTTTTTAAAAGTTAATGCGGATAGAGGGTTATTCTACTTTGATGCAAGGTACCGGCCGGTTCCACTTTCTGAACAATATATTGGTATCACGGAGCGTACTGCCCAATAGTTTCGACCTTCACTGACTGCTTACTTCTATGGCGGTGTTTGAAAGCAGCGGAGTGACTGGTACACTGCGCAGCCCTTACAAACACGTAACTTCTGGTGAAGTGGTCCGCAGGCACATATTATTCAGTTCTGGAACGCTGTGGCGCTGTGCGGTCAATGGATTGACGTATTGGACCCAGTTTATCTGCTTTGAAAGGGGCGGACAAGCGAAAGAACAAGTACGGCACTTCAGGGGGGACGCCCGCGACATCTGATTACTGGATTTCCAGTTCTGCACACTTGAGAGGTGACTTTCTGAGTTGCAGTTTACTTAGTGCTGTCCACTGGCATTCGTATGTCTTTGCGATGTCGCGTGGAGTGTGCTTAGCCTTGCCTGCACTGGCGCATCTCCAGTGCCTGTGCTGTACTTTCCACTGCTAGAGCACTTGGTTCCCCTTTTCTGTGGCTAATCACCGAGGCTGGCGGGATAAGTTTGTCACACGAGGTTGGCAGTGTTGTAGTCCTACATTGCCTCTGCAAAGTTCAGCGGGAAAGGAAAGTGACGAAGTGGTCGAGTACGAGCCCAGTCCCCGAGCAAGTGCGTGGAAGTGGAAACGCATCGACCCAACATTATTTCTGCAGTACGGAAGGGATATTCCCGTAAGAAGTGAAGTAATAAGTTGATGAGTTTCACTTCGACAAGTGCGAAGTGAATTCCAGGGTATGTATCAAAACATTGACTATACCTTTTGAGGTGGTACTTAGTTGCCTACAGCATATTTTATTGACCTGCATTGAGATGGCGATGGTTGGGTGTTATCAGTGATAGTTTTCATTGGGTAAAACATGACGGAGATGCGATTATTAACTACCATGAGTTCATGTGGCCCGAAGAGCTCTGTTCACTTCAGGCGGTATCTGTAGCAAATCTCATCCTCAAGAATCTGCGATACAGATGAGTCTTTACCCGAGCAGAAGAACACTATATGCAGGTGAAGTTCCCCTTCTTGCTGATGACTTCTAGTACTACAAGTGTGCTATATTTTGTGTTGCATTTTTAGAGAAATGTAGGCGGACACGTTTAGTAAACCATAATTCGAGCAGGTACTGTACCCCAGGTTCACATCAAGTGTAAAGTTAACTGAAGATTTCAGTGTGTGGTACTTGGTCAGGCACTGTTTCACTTGGTACCTCGCATGGCACTGTGAGAGCACTTTCTGGGCGATTGATGGGCACTTCTGACACTGAATAGAGGTTTCGCTTTCAGTGCCCAGCGGAGGTTCACTTCCACTGTCCTGTCACTTTCGTTGTGTCACTGTACTTGATGTCCGCGTATGATGCCATTCCCTCCGTGTTCCTGGGTTTCTATGCTGTTCATGCACATCTGAGGAACGTTTTAACGGAGTCCGAACGTGCTATGGTTTCGAATTGGATGCGAAAGTACCTACTGAGCATGCTGCAAGGCTCTCCCCTGCAGATAGTGTCGTACAAGACTTCACACGATATTGTAAAGGAAAGTACAATGTTGGGGATCCTCGGATGCAGACCTTCCCCACCATCGTCTGCGCACTGAATGGCCTCCATCTCCTGGCGAATAACATCTTGTTGAAGCAGGAATTGTAAGTCCCCACATGATTTCTGAAGTAATAGATCTGATTTTTTTGGACAATCTTGGGCAAGGTCATTATGGGGCAGCCCGAATTAATAACTTGGAGGTGACGCATTGGCTATGAGTGCATCCGCAGATCGGATTTCCTCATTATGTCAGTGCCCTAGCTCATCTCCCACTATCAGATTGCTGCATAAACAGGGAAGGGCCTCGACAGATATCCCAGTCATTTCTCTTCCTGCAATTGCGCGTTTGCATCCTCTCTCCGTGCAGTCCGATTTAGTCCCTTCCCACCTGTGTCGCCTTCTGTGCAGAGCCCCCTCCACAATGTCCGGAAACTTGGAGAAGCTGATTCTGGAGGACCTCGACGAGGCCGCAGAGAAGTACTTCACCATTCGGATTGCAGCAAAGAATAGACCTACACGTCTGGTATACCGTCCATGCGAACATGTAGTTTCTAAGTTCTCTCTGAATTCAGCTAAGTGTACATTTCTCTAACTTCCGCATGTCTCCTCCACTGTGGCAGGACGGGTACCGGCTGATTTTACTGAAGCGACGGGATGGCCCAGAGTCGCGCAATGCTTCGTCCTCACATCAAGCCGCTCACGGACGGAGTGGCCTCTCCATATGACGCAACTCTCATCGTCTACATGTGTGGGCATAGCGATTATGACAGCGCTGGCTGGCTTGAACTTCATGGAGCACATGCCGTCTCTGTCGGGACATCCTCTGCTTCGAGATTGTGGATGAGCGAACTCTTGTGGCGAGCATTGCCTACCACCGAGGTCGTCCTCCGCAGATCGCTGTGGAAACGCCGCAGGAGGTCAACGTAATGCGCCCCACTTTAGGAAGAATGCTCCGCGCCTCACATACCCGGCCTCACAAATCCGCGCGCCTGGTGACTCCCCACCTGCTCACAGTCGTGAATCCGATGCTTACAAGTAGTACTACTGTAGCATTTGAGCTTACCTTTATGGGTTGTGTCTTCTAAAGCGGATTGGTTCTGGGATTGACGTTCTCTGTTCTGTTGTTGCAGGACATTCCCACCTCGTTCTGGCGCTCCGTTGGGGCAGCGACGTTCGACGGAGCTTGCTCACCCTGTCTGGTCATGTCCGCGAACACGTCGTGCAGAGCGGCATGTGCGTCACTGCGAAACAAACTTTCTGCTTCTTCGGCATGGGTTGGTCGGATTTCATCGCAATGAACGACCTCAAGATCGGGGATACACTTCTATTTACACAGGTCACCGAGTGCAGGTACGAAGTGAAGAAGGATCATGAGCGTTATTTGTTTGTAGTCAGAACTTAGAGGAACTGCGGATGTGATTGTGAGAAGGTTTATAGAATCCGCACTGCACATGGTCGCTCTTCTTCAACGTCAATGAATGATGTCAGATACTCCCGAACATCTCGCTTCTGTTCTTAGCAGACTTAATTTTTCCTCTGGGCTGCGACGACGTCCATGGCCAGCTCAGAGGGTACTCGCCTGGATATGTAGAGAGTGTGACCCCCCATGAACGCCCGAACCTCTGCTCACTGCCTCAATGTTACGACGATGTACATACACCCACCCCCTTTTCTCACGACTTTGTGATATCTGCCAAAAACATTTGAATGTCCACTTCCTGTCATAGACAGAACAGGTTTGAAATGCATGTCCAGAGGAACCTTATTAGAACGCTGCAGTTAAGACTTACCTTTCGCTTACTTCCTCCAATCTCACTGCGATGGCACTTTTTGCAAGATTGTGGACGGAAGGTGAAGTGAAGTAGCAGTAGAGTATCAGAGCAGTTGCAAGAATTTTTAGGAAAAGACTTTCATCTTGCTTCTTCATCGGCTTACCAACTTTCCATGGTTCTATTCTGTAACACGTATACACATCGAAAGAATCAGCAAAAGACTGTATATTTCCATTATGTTTGGCAGTCTTCTATTTTACTATCATGCACGACATCAAGGTTATCCTCACACTTGGAACAGTTATTCAGTACTATACAAGAGACTAGGCAAGGTGAGCCTCAGTACTTTAATTATGCGTTCCGCCTAGGATTGAACATTTGAGTGGGTGATCTAAACAAAACCTGCTTATGAAAGAGTAAGATGGTTTGTCACAAACGAAGTAACCAGTGATTTGCTATACGCTACTAGTTGGGCACAATTGGTGATCGTTAAATTTGAGCAGCGAGCGCATTGTAATTTGCAGTAAACATCATAGAATCTGTATTGTCAAGAATGGGATGCGGCCTGGACAGAAGGCCAAGCTTCAATATGAACTCCGGACCTAACTAAACTTTTAAGACGTAGTATCCTCTCTTAGATTTTCAGCGTGGGTCCTGCTCCAGCAGACAGACTTCTATAAACTGGTACTTTGATTCTGTAGATGCACAGAAGAAAGCATCTCCACAGCACTGATGCGTGTTGACGATCTCTTATATTCGAAAACTAAGAAAATCATCAGCTTGTGGATCATACAGAACTACCAATTTAATACAATCCCACAGGCGTGACAGACAGTCAATCGTAGCTTTTCCAACACAGAAAAATGAAAAGGAAACATCTGCATCCAACAAAAGGTGAAGCCCTGAACAGTTCTAAGTTTTATCGCAAACAAAACCCGTACACTAACCATATAAAGAAAACCAAATCTAACACAATTTCAGTGCTGCTCCTTCGGGAATTCTCGACGTTTAAATCATCGCGCCAATAGCCCTGGTTTTGGGCACACTGTAGGACCAAAACTCTCCTCGCTTGGGTTAGTGTTGAAAGACCCTTCTTCCTTGAACTCCTTGCCAGCCTCGCCTCCCTTGCCTACAGGTGCTGCTTCCGAAATGTATGGTGGCCACTCCTTCCCATCAAATGGATTCATGGGTAGAAGGTTCGAATCTCGTGCCGCATAGTTAGTTCTCTGTTCCACCAGCTTGGGTACACGGCTTGTTTCAGCAACATGCTCCATACCTGCCATGTAAGAGATTACCTCCAACAGCTGTCATTCTTCTACAACTCATTGTGACAAGGAAAAGCCCCATGAAAGTGTATCTACATGTGAACAATTAATACAGGAATGCTTAAACATTTATGTTGCTGTGGACGAGGTAAGTGGAGTTAGACAGAGTACTGACCTGGTTCAATGTTGGCCGCATGTGGGGATGGCCGCCTGGAGCGCTGATCCGGCGTGACCCAGACGGTCTCTAGCTCCTCCTGCCCATCTCCTGGGATCACGTGCACCTCGAGATTCCACCCGCTCATGAGAAAGGCAAGCAGGGAGTTCAGCGGAGTTCAGGAGCTCCCCCAAGGGCTGGGTCCGAAGCCTCATCGGCAGAGGGCTCGTGAAGGACCAGGATTTGCTGAACACTGCGACGGCGGTATGAAACTCCGCCAACCGATTTCCCCGGCGGTGAAGCAGCCACTTCCTACCGCCAACAGGCAAATGGAATTTGCGCAGGGATGGAGCAGCGCGCAAGGCATTGTACTCTACCCGGGACCTCAGCGCTGCGTTCCACTCCTTCGACAGGCACGAAAGTTTCGG
>CM026428.1:10952508-10985789 GCA_014871385.1 Ceratodon purpureus | reverse complement strand
TTGAAGTAAATGACAAGCATCGCAAATTTGCCCCCATCTTTGCATTTACACACCATTCACATGTTTTTTTTTTATTTTTCTGAAATCACATAAGTCTCGTAAGGGTCAATTTAATTGATGGTGTCTTGAAGTAAATGACAAGCATCACCAAAATTTGCCCCCATTTTGCATTTACACACCATTCAATGTTTTTTTTTTTTTTTTTTTTTAAGTCACATAAATCTCGTAAGGGTCAATTTAATTTATGGTGTCTTGAAGTAACTGACAAGCATCACCAAAATTTGCCCCCATTTTGCATTTACACACCATTCAAATGTTTTTTTTTTTTTTTTTTTTAAGTCACATAATCTCGTAAGGGTCAATTTAATTGATGGTGTCTTGAAGTAAATGACAAGCATCGCCAAATTTGCCCCCATTTTGCATTTACACACCATTCAAATGGTTTTTTTTTTTTTTTTTTTTAAGTCACATAAATCTCGTAAGGGTCAATTTAATTTATGGTGTCTTGAAGTAAATGACAAGCATCGCCAAAATTTGCCCCCATTTTGCATTTACACACCATTCAAATGGTTTTTTTTTTTTTTTTTTTTAAGTCACATAAATCTCGTAAGGGTCAATTTAATTTATGGTGTCTTGAAGTAAATGACAAGCATCGCCAAAATTTGCCCCCATTTTGCATTTACACACCATTCAAATGTTTTTTTTTTTTTTTTTTTTTAAGTCACATAAATCTCGTAAGGGTCAATTTAATTGATGGTGTCTTGAAGTAAATGACAAGCATCGCCAAAATTTGCCCCCATTTTGCATTTACACACCATTCAAATGTTTTTTTTTTTTTTTTTTTTTAAGTCACATAAATCTCGTAAGGGTCAATTTAATTGATGGTGTCTTGAAGTAAATGACAAGCATCGCCAAAATTTGCCCCCATTTTGCATTTACACACCATTCAAATGGTTTTTTTTTTTTTTTTTTTAAGTCACATAAATCTCGTAAGGGTCAATTTAATTGATGGTGTCTTGAAGTAAATGACAAGCATCGCCAAAATTTGCCCCCATTTTGCATTTACACACCATTCAAATGTTTTTTTTTTTTTTTTTTTTTTTTAAGTCACATACATCTCGTAAGGGTCAATTTAATTGATGGTGTCTTGAAGTAAATGACAAGCATCACCAAAATTTGCCCCCATTTTGCATTTACACACCATTCAAATGTTTTTTTTTTTTTTTTTTTTTTTTTTTTATATTCATTACTTTTTTATATTCATTCCTGTGACCTTTCACGTTTCTGAAAATGAGTGACTCTTCAAAACGTGACTCTTCAAAACGTGAATTTTTAATCGTGACTCTTTCAAGTAATTTTCTAGGGATTTAGTGTGTTGGTATTTTAAATACGGTGCATCACAAAGTAAAAATTGAATTCAATCTCAAATATGATGTGAATGGTTTATGTAATTAAGTCACACATGTAAGTATTTTCTTTAAAAAGCGTCGAAGTACGTTGTATAAAAATGCTATATTGTAATTAAGGTATCTTTATATCACCTAACCTTTGTTATCATTGATTTTAATTTTTAACGGGTCATTTTCTGATAACATGGTACTCTTATTTATGACTGGAAATTTTAAGAAGATAATATAAGGGTAAAATGAATGACTTAACAGTTCGCGTGAAAGTAATTTCAAAGAAAAATGACTTGCCACCATTTTCTTTTTAAAAATAATGATTTCATAATGACTGTTGTTGGATAGACTACTATGAGTCTCATTTATCAAGTATGAAAACGTGAGGATGATTTATATCTTGCAATAAATCAGTAGTGGTTGCCACTATTTAAGGTATTCAAATGAAAATTATATATATAAAAAAAGTTAATGGTGGTTTTTTTGAGAATGTTAGAGTTATAATCCATGCGCGGTACCATGTGGATGACGGTAGGGCAACCTATAAGGGAAACTCCATATAGGTTCTTCGAGCTCCAGGTTTATTTATCTGGGAGTATCTATTATTGCATCTTCTAGTATGTCTACATAAATCTCTTGAGGATCTACCTAATTCATGAAATCTCGAAAGGCGTACTCCATATTAGTTGTTTTTAATTTCATTTTTCTTTTTAAGTTAATTGCCGTCTCTTTTAACATGGCATTCTCTATTCCACCATTTGCATTCGCTTCTCTTTTATCTATCATTTATTTATCTTTTATTTTTCAATGTGCGTTTAATTTTATGCCCGTGATATCATTATTTCCTATTATGAGTTTTCTTTTAATTCTTATTGAATGTAATTCCTTCTCGTTTAGATTTCATTCGGTTCTCTTTTATATTTGATTTCTTATTTTTTATTTTTAGTTTTTTTTAATTTTTTTTAATTTTTAATTCTCAATTACTTTTAAAAGTTATCCCATTAAACTCTTTTATTCACTTCATTCTATTTTATATTTTTTTTTTGTCGTTATTCTGAATATCCAATTTAATTTTCTATTTTCTTTGTTCATTTCCCATCGTTCATTAATTTCCAATTAATATCAAGGGGTCACTTCAATTCACTGCATGCACTCATGAGCCAGAGATTGGTGCAAACGTCGTTCTCCTCCAAGAACGTGCTAGCCCATATTCTTTTTTAATATGGTACTGAGTTCTCCACTGTACAGTGCAAAAACGGCGTCGCTCGAGTGTTTTTCCGCTCTACCTCGCTTTGGCGCCACCTTCCTGTAGGTCGCTCCTCTCCCGCGAGTGTCTGCTTCGCTTTCCACAACATTTCCTGTAGGTCGTCGTGATTGCGTCGGTGTCGAGTTGCGAGGGAGGTTTAGGGCAATTGAGAGGTGCTTCGCAGCTTCAGGGTGCTTAATTCGTGGTCGGGAGGTTTAGGGCGAGATTCGAGGTGTTTGGTAGGCGAGTGAGAGGTTTCTTTTAGGTCGCATTTGAGAGGTCTGAGTTTGGGAGGTGCACTAAGCGAGATCGAGGGAGAGCTTTTGGATCGGGGGGCGGACGAGTGGTTTTTCAGATCGTCGGAGCGTGCGTTGAGAAAGAAGACGAAGCAGCGGACGAGTGGTTTTTCACCTGCGAGTGCATTGACAGGTACTTTTTCCTCTACATTCTTAATCGAATCGGGTCTGTTTCCCGTGCAATGTGGCAATTTTTTACCTTCATTCGTTCTGTTGCTGCAAAATGTTGTAGATAGTATGTTCCGCCCAGTGGATTCTATTCCGCCGGATGAGGGCGACGGGTCTGTAGACGTCGTTCAAGTGCATGAAACTCTCGTCAATTTAAATTCTATAGTAGCCTCTGTCCTCCATGACTTCAGTATTGTGCATGCTTCGACATTGCTCGACCAAGGGCTTATTTGTCATTCTCAATCTTAATCGAAAATTTGTCATCCCGTGCATCGTGCCATCGCCGTGCAGAGTTTGCAGGCAGCTATGGCAGGGAGTTCATCTAGAGGGCCCGGGACCGCAAGAATCTGGGAGGACCCGTAAGTTTTTTTCTTAATCTCAAATTCTGTGCTTAGTGACATTTTTCCTTTATCACATCTCGAAATGCCTACGTCCCAGTCCGGCTTAAAAATCAGCTCCACCTCTTATATACTGTAAACACTAAGGTTTGAACATAAAATGTACGGAACTGAAAACATCTTCCAACAAAATAAACTGTACGGACACTGTAAATAACTTCAGTGATATCCGTTGATGCGATAATAATGTCTTTGGTCCATCGGGGGATCTCTCGATGCGTCAGTATCCCTTTCCACTCTTCCGGAACGGCATGCCATCGGGGGATCTCCCGATGACCACTCTGCACATAACCTTGGTCCATCGGGGGATCTCTCGATGCGTCAGTATCCCTTTCCACTCTTCCGGAACGGCATGCCATCGGGGGATCTCCCGATGACCACTCTGCACATAACCTTGGTCCATCGGAGGATCTCTCGATGCGTCAGTATCCCTTTCCACTCTCTCGGAACGGCATGCCATCGGGGGATCTCCCGATGACCAATTTCACTTGAAATTACCATTGATGCATCACTATCCCCTTACCAGTCTGTCGGGACGGCAAGCCATCGGGGGATCTCCCGATGACCACTCTGCACATGTCCTTGGTCCATCGGGGGATCTCTCGATGTCTTCGAATCCCCTTCCCATCCTGTGGGTATGGCAGAACATCGGGGGATCTCTCGATGACCCACTCAGTACAAACCATATTAATAAAACATAAACTTATAACCAGGTAAGCTCACCGAGGACAATGAACTGTATGGACAGCGCTATTTTGATTAGGTGTCATAACGTTGGTCCATCGGGGGATCCCTCGATGTGTTGGTATCCCAGCCTGACCCCGTAGGTATGGCAGAACATCGGGGGATCTCCCGATGACCTTAGTGCCCTTTCGTGCCTCTGATATTCTCAATGGTACTGTGAGATAATTGTTTCTACAAATGTTAACTGATTTGGAGCAGGGGTTTGACCAACAGTGATGTATGTCTGTTCTGCAGGAATGAACAGATAATGGAGCCACCATTGGACTTCAAGCCCGTTAAGCTGTACCCCTTTGTCGATCAGTGGATCCATAGCTACAATCACGTCGGAGAATCAAATCCGTGCGCAGTTTACCGCTGCGATAAGAACGTCACCGAATGGGCCATGTCGTGGAAGGATACGGCAGGAGGCATGGCCGTCATTGTCCCCCATCTCACCTGTGACGGGCGGATCCATTCCCCGATTGGATTGAACGTTCTCGAACTGAAGGGCCTTGATGTGGGGACAGCTATCATGGTGGTGGAGGAGAAGATGCCGAAGTCCGATCGGACTGTAACTTATGGACTGATCCTCGACCTCGGCAAGCTCAGCCTGAATCAGTGTGCATCCCTCACTGCCAAGGGCTTGATGTACCTGCCGGAGGATAAGGCGAAGTGGACTCCGGCACAAATTGAAAACCAGTGGAACCTAATTGACGAGGCGCGAAGTGAGGTTGAAGCTGCTGCTCCTGTTCCATCGAAGACTCCGACTGCGACTACTCCTACGAAGACGCGGGGCACAAAAAGGAAATCTTCCTTGATCAATGACGGGGAAACTGCGGTGCCGGACACAGGGAAGGGCAAGAAGGGAAAGGGTGATGACAAGCTCACTCTACAGCAGTGTGTGACAATGTCAGCTTCGGATATTGAGAAGCTGGACAAGACCAAGCAGACGGAGATGAAGAACCTGTACAGCGAGGCGTTTGAACCACTGTACAAGTGGGGCCACGAGAGGCTCAAGGATGAGAATGATGCGCCAATAACTGTGCACTTCTCAAAGCTGCACAGGGCCCCTCCAGGTTCAATCGTCTACCGAGGACTTGTTCCGGACAGGCTAAAAGCCTTGACGAACCAGGCGCGCATCGCTCCGAGGTACAGTGGAACAGATAGAGAAATCACTGTACTTCCACTGAAGAAGGGACCTTATGGACCGGATAAAAAAGTAGAGTTTTTCAGTAAACCTCCAGAGAAGAATCAGATCAACAGCTCCACTCCATTCTTCATCATTGGGGGCCAGCATACGGTTCAGTGTTACCGAGATCTCGTTGAGAGTGGGGAAATTGCTGGCTCTGACAAAGACAAGGCGTCTAAGTTCTCAATCATCCCAGTGTGGGCACCCAAGCCTGAGCACATCAAGCTCATGCTCCTCTCACGGGTCTTGAACCAGGATATGGCCGGGCCACAGAAGGAGCACACATTCATGATGCAGGTGCTCCACGCCAGAATCAAGTGGAAAGAGTTGAAGTGCCCGATGCCAGCCTTACAGGGACGGCAGCACCCTATAGAGTTTCTGGTAAGTCTGTATTCCCCTCCTCATCGAGAGATCCCCCGATGATCTTAGTTGTATATCTGTATATATGTATCAAAGTCATCGAGAGATCCCCCGATGATCCGAGTTGTAGAAATGTATGTGGCCCCTTAGAGTATTCCTCGTACTTCCCATCATCGGGCGATCCCCCGATGGCAACTTCCTGTGTCGGAGAGCTCTACTAACCCTCCCCCGACGTGTGGTACGCAGCAATTCACTCAAGCTCTGGCATCGATCTTCACAAACGTGAAGGAATCAGAGCTAAGGGACTGCAAGATACCGCTACTGTTTCTTGAAGACGATACGGCGGTTGACCGGTGGGTGGAGATTGAGAAACAGTACATGAAGGGGAAGCTCCCAGATGCGCAAGGGAATGTGCAGACGAACTATGACCTCAAGCGGAAGCCATTTGTCCAGAACGATTTGAAACCACTATACGGCCTGCGCTCAGAGGATATCCATCACCTTGCTGACCTCGTGGAGAAGAAAGAAATATCTGTGAAGGGATCGAAGGCCACCAAAGGTGATAAAGTGGCGAGATTACCGTCCCTTCAAACAGCAGGGAATAGGGAAAGGCTGATCAGATGTATGAAGAACGAGTTGATGAACACCTATATGGGTTGGGAGCTTCCAAGCCGTAAGAGCACATACGTAATGTATCCTGCACATGAATGGGACGAGTTTGCCGACCTGAAGAACATCACTCGCGCGGAGCTGGAGAGCTGGCTCGATAAGGCGTATGCAACGGCTTCGGGGAAGAAGTGGCTGGACGACCGAAACAGGAACCTCAACAAGACCTGTGATCCTGCGGACGTGCCTGACTTCGTTAAGGTGATGTGGGACGCTCACAACATGGTACAAGAGCAAGCAAGTCACTTATCGCACATCCAGAAGGGGTTCGATCAGAAGTACAAGTGCGTGCTTACGGACCGGAGTAGGCCCGAGATTTCTGTTATTTTGCGAAGTGAAGAAGTGTATAGTTGGAGAGGAGGGGCAAAACCACACATATTCATGTACTTCGGGTTTGATGCGATCGCTGACATGCCAGTGAAAGCTCAGGTGCTACAGGAGAACGTCCTGTCTCGGATATTCGATCCTCTATTGGGGCAGGAAATTAACAGCACGCAGGTCTTTGTTCGCTCAGGAGCAGTTGTCTTCACAGATGCGGCGGGATTCCATGCGACACTACTGCACATCGAGACGCGCACGAGGACAGCGAAGAGGAGGTTGTGGAACTGGCATGTCGTCCACTACGTCCCTTCCCGCGAGGACGGATTTCCCGAACCGGAGCTGGGTTCTTCATACGTTGTCTACATGATTTTCTGCTTCGCTTATTCGCCAACACAGTCTCCGAAGGAATGCTTCGGGGATTTCTTTGCGGGCAAGAGGCCATTCGACGCAGTGTACCTGGCCAAAGACATTACGGAAACCATCCAGCAATGGAGACGACCTGGTCGACCAACGATTAAGGTGGCCGCCCTTTCTACTATCTTTCAGCAGCACATTAAAGATAACATGGTGCTCGTAAACGTCAACGGCGGGGCTCACTTCACCCTCCTTGGACTTGTAAGTACTCTGTCTGCACCCTCCGAATGTTGAAGTCATATTAGATATTTCTCTTTCACTCACTCGAATGCTTCCACTTTAGTTCATACTTGTGCGAATACACTGTTGTTCTTGAGGCTTATTATGCAGATGTCCTCCACTTATAGTACTCACGATATATGCACTCGTTCACTCACGTATATAGAATCTAAGTCAGAAGTCCTTCTCTGTTCTCAGCCTCAGTGTTTTCGGATATGTCCTCACGGATACAAGATTTATCGGGGGATCCCTCGATGGACGGATAACGTCTTAAAAGTCTAGGCTTAAGGGGTTCTCAAATCATCGAGGGATCCCCCGATAAATCATGCACTTCTGTCCACATTTCCCGGCACCTCTGATCCCTTACGCAATGAAATTGAAAGTGACATTTGGTTATAGTCTGCTGTTCGCATTTTATACATGTTCTTATCGCCTGCATGTCTACAGGAAAACGAAGCCATGGTCCTCGAAGTTGTCTTCTGTGACGATGATGAGAAACACGCGAAGAAGACGTCGAAGCAGATATGGGACATACTTTACAAGGAGGCAGTTGACCCAGATGAATTGGTAAACGATGATGCTGGTGACGATGGTGATGATGAGGCAGGCGGCGGAGAGGGTGATAATGAAGATGGTGTGCCTGCTGATGAAGATGCCCGCGAGCAATCGCCGCCTGGTGATTCCGAATCCAACTCTGACGAGGAGGAGACGGCTTGCACCTCGGTAGGTTCTTGAGCTTAGGCAGGCTTCCCTAATTTGGGTTTCCATGTTGTTTTATCAAGTGGCGAAATCTAGCATGATTACTACCCTCGTGTAGGGGTTCTGTAAGAAACTGTACCATTCTGTAAGCATCATAAATTGCATACCATTATGGAAAATGAGGAATTTATATTTCTGGAAAACGCTATTCCTCATCCGACCAATTATTTCATTCCATGTAACATCCCCCTCACGACTAAATTCCCTACTCTTGTGAGCAAGGCACCTCTCTTTTGTTTGCTTAGCACTGCACCTCGGGTTAACTTCCAAGGCATTGTAGTATTCCTGTACCATATACTGGAACCCAATTTCTACTCCACTGCAGCTTTTCTTACCGCTAATGGTTACCTGCGCTCATATTCCAGGGACTGCTGAACTCCGGGCGCGTTTATGGTGGAGCTGCGTCGAGGAATCACACCGTTGACGATTCTCACGTGGGGGAGTCCTTGACGCCACGAAGCGATGTTGCCACCGTGTCGGGAAACACGAAGGACGTAGCTCGGTCGCTGCTGGATATGAGGACATTACCGGTGGATCACCAGACTCAGACTACGGAACCTGAAGGTGGCGCAGAAGACGTGGGAGAGGGTGCTGGCGGGCTGGATGACTTGGACTTTAATGTCCAGAACTTCGCTGCGGTTCCGCGAAGGAATGAATCCGCACAAGCAGGAGAGGAGGACGCGGGAGTTCACAGGGATTCGGAGGGGACGGATAGGGATGCTGTGGACCCGGGAAGGATTTCTCCTCCTCAAGAGCAGGAGACGGAGGGAGGAGTAGCTGATAGTCAGCATGAACCGTGCATCCCACCATCGGGAGATATCCCGATGACAGAAGGCAGTGCACCAATTCCAAACCAACACCCCCCCGTACCTGAGGAGTGCGGTCCTCAGAGTTCGCTGTCCGTCACTCCTTATGTGATCCCATGCAGCCCCCCCGCCTCCTCTCCCATCCAGCCCCCCGCCTCCTCTCCCACGGATTACATCTCCCGGGGAGACTCATCAGTCTCCCCCCGTGGCTCCTGACATGAACGAAGATGTTGTTGACGACACTCTGAAGGATTTAGACGCGTTCAGCCCGGAGAAGACGTCGTGCGACGCGGAAGCCCCGGTGTTCGACGATGTGAAGGAATGTGACGAGGTCAAAGACAACGACGCGGAAGTGGAGGAGCTAAACTCGGATTTATATGAAGGGCTCCCAGACAACGCACCTACGGAGGTATCCACTGAGGTAGATGTAGTCGAGGTGGAGAAATCTAAGGGCACAGATCGTGAATGTCGCTCACTTGTGCTGGAGAAGCGTTTGCAACGATCCCTTCCGCCGGAACTTCCGTCGGGAACAACATCCGGTCCCCCGGCCACACGAGGAAAGGGTAAGTCTGGGCCTAGCACCGGAACGGGGGTCAAGGGGAAGGGAAAAGGTTCCGGTGCTGAGAGAGAGCCTAAGGGAAAAAGCACTCCAGCAGGAGCTCGTGCTAGTCTGGACGAACAGGTAAGGGATCACATATCCCAGCGAGGGAATTACACCCCACCCTCTGGCAAGGCTAAGCATCTTGAAGCAGTTAGACAGGCTCACGAGTTCGTTTACAAGGACTATAATGATAAAATCCCATTTACTAATGACTTTGAAAAAAAACCTTTACCAGATTCCGACGTCTAAAACGGTTGGCATTTTATCGGAAGCCGAAGATCCGAATTTGGACGACAGTGCGAAAGGTATCTAGTCGGACTCTAATTGTAGGACTGATAGTTCTAATGTCCTCAGATTGGGCATTTGTAGAACGTGTAGTGTCTCCTGTAGATGCTTGAGGAATTCAGTAAACATGTGCATCGAGGGATCTCCCGATGCTTGGATCTACTATGACATTTTTTCAGTGGACATCTATATCGAGGGATCTCCCGATGCTGAATGTTGATCACACCTGTTCACAGTGGACATCTATATCGAGGGATCTCCCGATGCTCAATGTTGATAACACTTCTTTACAGTGGACATCTTTATCGAGGGATCTCCCGATGCTAAATTCTGATGAGATTTTTTTTGGTTGCATTTTCCAGGGCCCCCTCTCCCATCCTCCGTTCCAGCAAAGGTGATCGGAAAGGTACCCGGTCGAAGGTATTCGGTTGTACTAGACTTAAACGGGGTTCTCGTTCACCGTGGGATTTTTGTCAAGGGAAAAAAGCGCCCTATAATGCTCAGACCTGGATGCCAGGAATTCCTGAACTGGCTTCATACTCAGGCAACGGTAGCCTTTTGGACCAGCATCGCGCCTAGGAATATACCTGAAACTCTTCCTGTTGTTCTTCAGGGCACCTCCTTACAGCTGCCAGATGTGCAGGTTCTTAGCCAGAACGAATGCACACGTTCGTCATACGTGGAGTCGTCAAAACCAGACAAGCCGTTCTTTCTAAAGGATCTCCGTGTCTTACCTAAGTTCCTGGTATTGGAGTCCGTTGAGAAAGTCCTACTAGTGGATGATAGTCCACAGAAGAACCTTCTCAACGACCCTCATAACGCTGTCCACCCCCCAACCTGGTCCGGGGATGGTGCTGATAGGTTTCTTACGATGACACTGAAACCGTGGCTGGAGGGTCTATTCAGCTCAGGGGAAGCTGTCCCAGAGTATGTGAAACGGGCCCCGCTTCCGTTCGGTCAGTTCCCCATGGACCGGTCGTCGGACTTGGCACTGAAGATATTGAGGGCGGTGTAGCTTAGTACAAATGACTCTGGATTTTGGAACACTCATTTTATTCACAGTTCTTTATTGTCAATACATACATTCTCTCACATGACCATGTAATGAAGCGAAGATTGTAGTTTAGTGCAAATGACTTTGGATTATGGAACACTCATTTTATTCAGAGTTCTTCATTGTCAACACATACATTCTCTCACATGACCATGTAATGAAGCTGTAGCTCCCTCATGTTTGATAGCAGAATGAAAGTAACCGAGTTCCTGAAAATTTGCATTTGTCTTACTGAACGCAATGGAGTTCTGGAACTTTGAATGGATCTTTGAATTTGTTTTGTTTTAAATTCGCTTTGCTGTGGTAATACTCTTTCAAGACATGGTCTGACCACCTCTGTGTGCCATGGCGTTGGGAGGCGCCATCGAGATATCCCCCGATGAACTATGTTAGCGAATTCGTCATTTACAAACATCGGGAGATCCCTCGATGTTTAGTCTCAGATGTAGAAATGTCCTGATGTTTTTATTTCAACTGTGCAGAAGGCGATAGTTCTCTCGGTTAATGGCGTCCTGTGCTTCGAGGATTATAAAGGATTCAGCCCGCCGTTGCTGGACTTAGGGAATGTCATTTGCCGTCCTGGAATTCGACCGTTCTTTCGAAAGCTTCTTGAAGACTTCCATGTCGGAATATGGTCATGTATGCCCCCATCCCGCTTGGACCTTGTCTTAGCACATCTGCTTCCACTGGAGCTTAGATCGCAGTTAATTTTTGTGTATGGTCAAGACAAGTGTGTTCGACAGAAGCCTTATCCATTCTTCCAGAAGTTCCTGCAACGACTTCGTATGGATAAAAAAACTCGCAGGTTTTGCAAACCGGGTAAAGTTCTCATGGTAGATGACTGTGAATGGAAGAATGTAATGAATGGAAATCATTCCTGCTATTTCCCGACTCCTTGGAAGGGTGAAATGCACCTACCTAATCCGCGAAACGTCATACCAGACGTCGGCACAGCCTTACTTCCATTCATTATGGATTTGGTTCATTATGACTCCGTTACTGAGTTCCTTCAGAAAACTCCCATGGATGGGGAATTGTGTAGGAGATCACTTAGGCAATGGTACACCAGTAGAGTAGAACAATAGACAGTACATGCAGTGAGTTGGTTACAATCCAGTGGCCTTGTGTACCACGATGTATTAGTGGTAATAATATGGCACCGTCCATTCGAATGACTTTCATGACAATACCTCATATTCATGTAACTTGTTTTTGTAATGTAAATGACTATTTCACCATCATCGATCTATGTGTATTATTTGTAATGTTATATTACTTAGTTTGTCCATACCATTTCACTCGTGCAATTGTGAGATGGCTGTTGTTCTTCCGGAAGACACCTATAACGGGAAATCTCCTGATCCATGGTTTTGCAAAACACACATTATTCATTACATTACTTTGTCCATACATTTGTTGCCACCGGAACAGCACTATATCGGAAGATCTCCTGATCCATGGACTTGCAAATCATACAATGTTCTATACATTACTTAGTCCACACATTTCCCTCGTCTTGGAACAACTCTATATCGGAAGATCTCCTGATCCAATCATTCAAATAATTCACTATTCATAACAGTAGGGCATGGTTTTACTAAGCCCCTTTCATTTTCCTTGGCTTTTTCTGGACGATCTACAGTCCATAACTCAATGAATAGTCCAGAAATAGTTAAATATGGCATTCTTGTTAGAAAGATATGAAAATTTCCCATGCCAAAGTTAGAGCCACATCCTGTAAAATTTGACTTATAGGGAGCCTGACCGGACCCTAGAGTCATACCAAAACTGTTGAGTTGATGTTTTAGGGGTTAGTCGATTAAAAGAAATTTGTCCAATAACAAGATGATGTTTATTGTAAAGATAACGACATTATTGATGTAGATTGAGGTTGTGTTCTGTAGCTTGAAAAGTTGCACACTTTGTGAAAAATCAGTATTCAATACATTCAATGGAATCCAAGCACACATGGATTTGTTAATGTTTAACCCTTAAAGGCGCCAGGTTTGTTGGATTTGAACCATTTCCAAAGATTTATTATGAAATCAATGACATAGGCGAATATAGGTCTTGATGATCAAATAAAAGTTAGAGCTTCATATTTTTAGTCCAAATCCGTAGGGTTGGATTTACTATTATTGTCACTAATTTTTTTCCATAGATTTTAAAACAGAAAATTCAAAATTCCTTTTAAATTAGGTTATGAAGAGAATATTTATGATTTTTGAGTAAATATTCATGGAATGAATTTGGAATGTGTGGATCTCACACCTATATTTTTGGAGAATATTTTCATTAACTCAAACTAAAATCTCATTATTTTGATGGCGGTTTCGAACTAGAAATCAACGAACTCAACCCTTAACTTACATCTATTCTCAAATTTTATTGAATTATGCAATAGAGCAATATCAAATCCAATCGTTGATTAGTGAAATAAACTTGTCAAGCTACTTTATAAAAAAAATCCAAACTTAAAAAATCTTGCATTAGAGAGTAGTTGCTCTCTGAATAACGTCATCGACCTAAAACGGGTCGATTTGGCCTTTAAGGGTTAAAGCTTTTGGTGTGTTTGGTGAAGTATTCACTAACTACAAGTAAGAAAATAAATTTTACTCAAGATGGATAAGAAGCTGACCATTTATTTTTAGCATATCTTGTGTTATGGATTTTACATTTGCCTTCAAAAATTGCCATTATAATTGTGTAAAAAGGAAGCCTTCACTTTACATATTCATTTTCTCAGGGTTCCCAAAACATTTTTCATATGTTCTTTTTAGGGGTTGTTTGTAACACAAACAAACCATGTGCATTTAGAGTCTTTTTTTTTAAAATTTTTAATCAAGACCACATTATCATAATCCTTAAATGTTAAATTGCCAAAATATTTGTAAATGTTAAAAAAAATTGTTAAAATGACAACAATTTGCGACGGTTATGACTTCCAAAATGTAACCCTTTTTTTAACGGTTCAACTAGAAACCTTATTCTCAATGAATGATTGAAATAAAGAGGGTCCTAAAACACTTCAATGTAGCTTTTTTCAAAAGGAATATCAAAATCTCGATATGGCATAATTTAATTTACAGTTTAATTATAATATAGAAGAAGATCATTCTTTAGCTGTTTCATGAATGAGATATTAATTTTTGTCGTGCAAGATGTTTTTAAGAGCTTATAATGTACTATGAAGGTTAGATTGAAGGAACACCTTGATATTCATAATTGCCACAATATTAGGTAGTTTGAGATTCAAATGAGTTAGGTAGCTTGAAATTTATAATAGCCGTGAAATCAAATAGTTTGATGTCTGCAAAAGTTAGACAGCTTAAGGTTCATGATCGCTATGAATTCTGGCAGTGTTGAAATTCATGTAAGTTAGACACTAGCTACTTTAAAATCATCATGATGGTGAGTTGTACATTGAAGTTAGACAGCTTGGTATTCATAGTGGCCATGAAACCACAGAGTTAAAATTCATCTAAGTAAGGCTCTCTAAGTCTTAAAATTCATAATGATAGCAAGTTGTATATTGGAGTTAGACTGCTTGGTATTTAAAGTCACCATGAAACCAAACAATTTGAAATCCATGTGAACTCGTGGAGGTCACTTCCAAATATTACACAACAACATGCAAACAAAGACAGAGTCCCAAAAATTCTTTGAAGTTAAATTTTATAAACAATTTACAATATTATAGAATGCTCACGTTTAATTCCAAGAATAAATATGAAAATATTCTTGAAATATTTCTAGTTATAGTAATAATCAATTTTAATTTTTATGGTACTTTTAATTACTCTTTGTTCACACTTGATAATCGAAAGATACAAAGAGTGACATCCCCGCAAAAGATACAAAGAGTGACATCCCGAGCATGTGAATCAGGTACTAAACAATTTAAAAATCATCATAGTAGTGAGTTGTATAGAAATGAGACTCCTTTGTATTCATAACGGCCTTAAAAACACACTTTTTGAATTTCATGTGAATTAGACACAAAACATTTCAAATTTCATCATAATAGTGTATTGTAGAGTAGAATTAAAAAGCTTGTTATTCATAGTGACTATGAAACCAAACACTTGTTAGTTTTAAAGTTGTGTAAATTAAACACAAGGTATTCATATTGGACATGAAACAAGAAAGTTTTTGGTAGTTTGAAACTTAGGTGAATTAAGCATTAGACAGCTTGGTATTCATAGACGTGCCATGAAACCATATAGACACTTCTCAGTTTGAGACTCAGTGGCCATGAAACTAGAGAGTCAATAGCTTGAAGCTCATATGACATAGACACTAGACAACTTGGTATTCATAGTGGCCATGAAACCAAACAAGTGTGAGCTTGAAATAATTTTGAGTTAGACACTAAACAATTTGGCATTCATAGTGGCCATGAATTTATACAATTTGAAATTCATGTGAGTTGCATACTAGATAGTTGAAAATCATTATGATAGTGGGTTGTATATTGGAGTCAGACATCTTAGTGTTCATAGTGGCTATAAAATCATACGATTTGAAATTAATGTGAGTTAGAGGTTAGATAACTTGGTATTTATAGTGGCTATGAAATAAGACAGTTGTCAATTTGAAACACATATGAATTAGACACTAGACAACTTGATCTTCATAATGGACACGAAAAAAAACAATTGTCAGTTTAAAACTCATGTGAGTAAGACATTAAATAGCTTGTTATTCGTAATAGCTAAAAAAGATAACAAATGGCAGTCTGAAACTTATGTGAGTTAAACATTAAAGAACTTCTTGTTATAGGTCACAGAAGAGATGTCAATGCTAAGTAGAATCTTGTCCCGTTAGTTGGTCCAACTAGCTCTGACTAGTGTTTTCTCTCTTTTTCTTAGAGCTCTAGTTCTTTTATGACTTGGATGAAAATTGGATATTTAAAAAAAAGTTGGATAAGAGGGTCTGGTAGAGATGATTGTGACGTCTTAAGAAGCAAGGCATCGCATCTTGAATTGAAATGATGGCTGGGCAAGTTTCCACCAATGAAACCAGTGATCCACCTTGAAAAGGGATTCTATAGTATCATTTTGCAGTACAGATAGCATGCATGAAGGGTGGGTCGCCTCCATATAAAGGATTCATTGCTCGACCACCGAGCTCTGAACTAGAAGAAGAAATTTCATTGAATAGGTGAGTGCAAGCAAGAGGGTTCTTCCATTGTGTCAGGTACTGATGATTTAGTGTTGTAGGTGATTGCAAGCAAGAGGGTTCTTCCATTGTGTCAGGTACTGATGATTTAGTGTTGTAGGTGATTGCAAGCAAGAGGGTTCTTCCATTGTGTCAGGTACTGATGATTTAGTGTCGTAGGTGATTGCTAGGAAGAGGGTTCTTCCATTGTGTCAGGTACTGATGATTTAATGTCGTAGGTGATTGCAAGCAAGAAGGTTCTTCCATTGTGTCAGGTACTGATGATTTAATGTTGTAGGTGATTGCAAGCAAGAGGGTGCTTCTATTGTGTCAGGAACTGATGATTTAGTGTCGTAGGTGATTGCTAGGAAGAGGGTTCTTCCATTGTGTCAGGTACTGATGATTTAATGTCGTAGGTGATTGCAAGCAAGAGGGTTCTTCCATTGTGTTAGGTAGTGACGATTTAGTGTCGAGCAAGTCATTTAGCCTTGATATCAAGGATTCAGTCACATTGTCTACCTCTATAGTAGAAGAAGGTTAACTGATTAGGTGAATTGTTAAAAATTAGAGAGGCTAGAAGGAGGTTGTTTATTCTGCTTTGGTGACAAAGAACAAATTTGTACATCTTTCATGTTAAAGACTGCTAGACGGCTGAGATTGTTAAATTGCTGAGATTATTGAATTGTTTAAGTTATCCTCTTCATATTTTTGTTAGATTGCTCACATTATTGGGTTGTTTAAGTTATCCTCTTTACATTTTATGATCATTACACTTTGTTACTTATCAAGCATGTATTTTTTAATCTCATTCTTACTATAGAAGATTGATCTTTCATTTCCTTTGTTATCTGGCAAACTAACATGTTCTTTAAATTTGCAGATGGCTCGTCCAAAACAATGGATCAAACGAACTATCAAAGCGAACCCGGAGGGGCCAAGGTCTAAAATTAGGCCGACCCTAGAGAATGTACCTCTGGATAGCTTGGGAAGTGCAGCCCTGGATCGCTTGGGGAATGAATGGTTTTCCCCTGAGCTTCCTGTGTGGAAGATCGATGCACAAGCAAGGCGGTACTACCCCCAACAAGGAGCCCAGCATCCTGCAACTTTTGAGGAGTTGCAGGATTACATGATCGAGATCCGTGCCTTCATCGGAAGAACACGCCTTTGGCTCCCGGACTACTCCTACCTAACCGATTTGTCGCTGCAAGCTGGGAAGGGTAATTTTGTGTGGACAACGGAATGCAGCATACAATTACGCATCCTTGCACAGTGCACAGGCGTTGTCTTCCCCCCTGCACCTAGTCCGTGCAGCTCGGTTGGTAGCAGCTGCACCCCACCCGGCTCTCCATAGTTCTAGCCGGTTTTGTGGTAGGCATAGCAAATATCTAGTATAATTGCCTTTGCCTCAAGTGTGTTTCTCAGTCTTGTCTCTTTTGTGCACATAACATGGCAATCGACTGGTCTAGCTATGGTCTAGTCTAGATCGAGTAGATGGATAGCTTTTGGTGTAAGCAGGAGCGTTAGCCCAGTCATCATTTGGTGTTGAAACTCGCAAATGTTCTTGAGTAATATTGGAATAAATTGCCATTTGTCTCCTTTGCACTTTGACCCGAAAAGGACCTGTGGATGATTGTGTGTCATCAAATTTATTTGTTTTTAATTTTAGGAGATAACAATCTGTGTCAATTGTGTCTACACATTATCTTGAAGTGAACACAGTATGGACTTAAAACATCACAAGAGGAACACAAGGAGACGGAGCAACGTGGGTTAGTCGGATATCTTGCAGTGCAATTTCATGCTGCTATGTCCCGTAGCTTTTACCAGATGAAGGGCCGTTTCGGGTGTTCCGGTGCTCCTGCTCCAAGAGTAGGCAACATTTGCCAGGGGCGGAATACTGCATGGTAAACAGTGGTCGAAGTGATGTCTCGATCGAATCACATGGTGCTAATTTGCATATCCGTTGGTTAGGATTCTGAGACAATCTTTTCTCCTCAGACACTTTGACATTTGCAGCTCCAGACAGACTCCACATATCACTCTCCTACACTAGTTCTGGGTGGAAGCTCACAATTTTATTCTAATTCTGTCATGGTTTCTTTGAGTCGTCCAGCTGGAGGTCATGGTTGCTTTGAGTTGTCGTCGAAAGTTACATGTCCTTCCTTTCAAGTTGCATGACTTCAAGTGCGAGAGCTCATCCTGGATGGAAGTTACTGTGAGAGGTCCATTGTAGTGATTTACAAAGAAGAGAGTGTTTGTAGGGATTTAGGAGGCTGGTTGGAGGTTGTCGTTACGAAGGGGTCGGCACTGAAGGAGCTACAAACTCAGCTGGACTATAGGCTGCTGCATTGAATAAAACTTTAGAAAGGTTGCTGAAACTATAACCCATTTGAAGATTTTTTTTAATGTTTGATGTTCAATGCCTGTAGTTCTCTTCGTTCTATGCTGGTTTTCCAGTGCTATGGAGATGACTTTTTCCGTGCTGGAGGAAGAGGGATTAATTTTTCCGGGAGTTATTCATTATTGGACATATTTGTATTGCTACAGCGACTCGGGAACGTAATGACTGTAAGCATGTACACTGAAAAGAATCTAAGTACTGAATTGCTTCAAACTACTGACCTACTACATAAGCTTCACGCTTCTTGCCTACAGTAAGCGTTCTAATACGATACAAATGCAGTTGTCTATGGTCCTCTTGAAACTAAATCCTGCAAGTTAACAGATTCCAACAAATATAAATTACCTACTCCCAGACAACTGACGTTTTAATTCCTTTGTGGTTACTATCTTTAACTTTTGCATTGGGTTTTCAATTCTTTATATATAGAGAACCGCTGCTTTGAGTACCCCACGAAGTCGAACTCCACATCCTGATGTAATGCCTGCGACAAATTATACATAAATCATAAGTCTGAAATGATGACTTCAGTTATAATAAAATGCTCCTGAATGAAACAATTGACTTTGAACTAAGCAAATATTTAATAATAATTGTTGAGAGATATGTAGCAACAGATCGCCAGAAATTCCTTGTGAAATACATGAGGCAGAAACGAAGCAAAGAACTGTATATTATCAACGTACAGAACTGGTTGCAACAAATATAATGGAAACTTACCGACAACAAGCCCCAAAGAACCCAGTGTAGATGGCTTGCAAGTACAAACTCCTTCACCTCTTCACGAAGTTTGTCCACATCTGCTTGAGATACAGCGTCCCCTGTTTAAAACAACCAGCCAATAGATACAAGCCCGTTAGATCATTGTCTCCACTAACTTCATACCAGTTTGATTTTGCAAGATCATTGTCTCTCGTAATCATATGAAATCACACGAAATTATATGAAATCATACAAGTTTTGCAAGATCATTGTCTCCACTAACTTCAAGACAATTTTTTTTCAATCCTCCTTAAAGCTGAAAAGTCAATTGTTTCTAATATTTTTTGAATATGGCTATGTGTTCTTAGATGAGAAAATTGGTATAATTGTCAAAGGTACATCAGTTGATAATTTAGGGCAAATTTTTTTTAAAAATAAAAAAAAATAAAAAAAAAACCAACCTTAATGCTTCCCTTCCAAAAAATTATTACGTAGTCAAAAGTATAAAATGATAGATAAAATCAAAAAAACTAATACAAAATACAATGTCTGTTAATTCCAATGATGAAGATAATGTAGGAATTAATTGTAACCTTCTCAATCTTTTACTTTTAAAGATATTTTGGAATTGAGTTGAAGATGAAACTTCAAAAGAGGGGGAGAGCACAATAAAGTGGACCATAAAGTGCAATATGTCATCACTAACAAGTGAATACAAAGTGTGCTGTTTTTTAAAGGTCAAAGCTGATTTTGAGCATTTTGGTGTAGTTTTTGAGCATTTTAGTTACTTTCTACGGTGCCGTGAAGTATCTTACACCCATCTTCATAAAAAGAACGTCTTCAATTGAAACTTAATTTGACCACTAGTTCTAAATCATGAAAATGAACTTTTCCAAAGTCTTAATTTCTTCATTTGGTGCCCTCTATCATCTTTAGACTCGCAGGGTTGTTCATGGGACATAAGGACCGGTCCGTCCGTCCGGTCCGCTCGTCCGTCCGTTAAGGGTCAGGGGAGGTCCGTTTGACCAAGACTTACGGTTGACCATCCAAATGGTGAAATGGGAGCAGGGTTGTCTATTCGGACGGACATGGGCAAAATTTCCGGACATAGACGGACGGACGGACGGACGGACCGGTCGGTCCCCGGACATACTCGGACATTGAGGGGAGGAGGAAAATTACTAAGTTAGTTTTTTTTTTTTACAACTTACCTATAGGGGAAACATATTGATGACATGGACAACGAACGATGACGGGAAATTCCACATATGCAAAAGGGGTGCCAGCATGTGTAGGGGGCGAGAGCGGGTTCAGGGGGGCGCGAGCGGGTTCAGGGGGGGGCGCGAGCGGGTTCAGGGGGGGCGCGAGCGGGTTCAGGGGGGGGGCGCGAGCGGGTTCAGGGGGGGCGCGAGCGGGTTCAGGGGGGGGCGCGAGCGGGTTCAGGGGGGTTCAGGTAGATAGTAAATCTTTGACAATGCAAAAAAACCTAACATTTTCATCAGAATAATATATTGGGGCTAAGCGCAATGACAAAAGTGTAAATTCAGCATAGAAAAAATGAGATACTCGTGAGCCAAAATACATGGACTTTGCAAAGTTGTATACATTTATGAAAGTAAAAGCATTTCATTACCAATTCAAACCAAAACATTACAAAAACTGTAGTATATGAAAACTAGTCACTTAGTACTAAGTTGTAACTATTCCTATTCATCTGCATCTACTCCCGCTGTGCCACTTGGTCCCGCTCCATCGTCCAGCGTCAAGCTGCGCCTGGCTCTCGTCCGTGTTCGCCGGAATGGGCCATCACTTTCACTGAGAGAACGCAAAATTTGCGAGTTCCTCAATTCTCTCAATGTACGCAATGTCTGTGGAGAGTGTTCCTCCAGAAGAAAGTCAACAGCCTCATGTTTGAAAATTAACTTCCACTCCGAAAGAGACATTTGGACTGCATCACGGGCGGTCAAAGACATGAATTGACCTTCGAGGTCTGTAACCAATTCCCCGTCCTTGTTCCATATGAGGCCTTTTGGGTGATTACCAAGTTGGAACTTCCTATGCTTCGGATCCCAGTATCCATTCAAAGTCTGATAGAAGAAATTTCGTTTCCCTTGGTCCTCCTTCTTTGATCCAATTATCTTCTTTGCCACCCTCACAATCTGATTGGGGTCATCCTCCCATCCCAACTCGTCACTTACATTGCTCTTGAAGACCGAGTGAGTCTGGGCCCGCCAACTCCAAATCAAATCTTCCCCCCACATGTTGCGGTACTGTTCACCCGGTGTGTTTTCGGGATTTTTCTCATGGCTTGGTGGCATGTATGGAGTGAGTCCAAAAACCTCGTACAAGCGTTCATGGAACGGGGATTTGCACACCGGGCAAAATCTCCTTACCAAAAAAATGTTAATTAAACACATAGGATGGAACATGTGGGTACATGATCCAACTGCCCATCCACCCTCAGGACCAAATGGATTTATACACACAGGGCATTCTTTTGAACCATCCATCACCCACGGTTGAGGATTTGGCCAAAGCTTTCTGCTATTAACTCCTTCCTTCATTTGAAGATCATGGCACGAAGTTGCGTTTACATCGAAATTCAACTTGGCCCAATCTATGAGTTCAGGATTCGATTCTTGCTTTGCCATGGTATCTGGATACATATCATCTGCGTTAGTCCATGAAGTGAGGCCAAAATTCCTTCGTTTGTTGTGTTGCAAGTACGATTCGTCGATCTTCTTGAACTCTAATGCAATTTGGCGACCGCGATCAACGCTGAGAATGGTTGCCACTTTCCACTCGTAGTATGCTTTAGCAAACTTAGAAACAAGGAGCCGCAAATCATTATTGGCTCTCTTCAATGTCTCCACTTCTCCCGTTAGAGCATCGGGTGGAAATGACAAGGAATCTTGACTTAATGGTCCATCGATGTCCACATAGGGTCGCGGGTATGGGGCTGGTGGAGGCAATATCACTCCAACTCGTCGTCGTTTTGCTGGAGTGGAAATATTCTCCAACACACCGGCCGTTGCAACATCAACCGTGTTGTTGATGTAAGATTCATCCACCAACATTGGATCTTGAACTACAGGTATATCATTGGCTTGAGAAGACTGAGGTCTTTCTCGTTCTTGCAATTCATTGCGCAAATCTGATATTACTGCATCTTTTGCTGCTGATTCCAATCGTAGTTTTCGGATGGTCTCTTGTAACTCTGCAATGAAGCCATCCTTTTCTATTAGCTGTAATTGTAACTCCCCGACCTCCTCGGTCTGGTTAGACTGGTCATTTCTAACTAGAACCGGCATGCCAAGAACCATCGTAGGTTCAGTTCCGACCACGTCCAAATTAGCTGCCGTATTTGGATCGTTTTCCACGAAGATGTTGTTCGCATCGTCGTGAGGTTCTATGACGTCCGCTGGATGGTTCATTGGAGGCTCTACAGCCATATTTGCTGGTGCTGCAATTCTACGTGGTGGACGTTCTCCACGACGACCATCGGAATCAGAATCTGGTTCAGACTCTGCTGTATCAGGCTCCCGCACTTGTGTTTTTTCCTTCATTTTTTTCCCCAGGCCACCATCTGCGTATTTCCTTTGTTTGGGAATGTCACGCTCTGTCGGCGCCCTAACACTCGGCGTGGATTTGATGGTGGACCAATCCACCACTTTGTGAAGCACCACCTCAGCATACACCATTCTGCAAATGAACAATGGTACTTCATTGCGTTCGACACATCGTTGCTTGTATAGATGCTGGTAAACTTGTATAGAACGTTCAACAAACTCCGCATTCAAGCAATAATAGAGGTTAGCCTTGTCTGAGATCCTGTGTTTTCTGTGCCGATCATGTGGAAATATTTTTGTGATGTGGCACCACTCAATGAATTCCTCGCATGTGGAATATTTCCACGGTTCCGGCTCATCTTGCCAACCTCTAAATGCCAACTTTGTGGGGTTGTTCAGCACATGGAGCCGCTTCTTCATCTTCTTGCCACCACGCTTCCGTTCACGATCTCTGATTTTCTTCTTTTCGGCCTTGGTGAGTGGCCTTTCCTCCGCCGGATCTCGGTTTCCCTCCATCGTGGTGTACTGGTAAAGTCTTCTGTGTTAAAAAACACACCAACTCCTCAAAACTTCCCCCAATTGATTTTAAAATTTTCCCCCGTGGTTGATTATGGTATTGTAACTATACTTTGTGGCCCACCCAAGTATTCAGCAATAAGCCACCATGAGGTAGTTTAGGGCCCGAATTCCCGGATGAGCGTACAAAATAAGGCTGAAAGCTGGTACGTGGCGTTGTCAAAATACTGAAGACCCCACCCAAGTACTCAGCAATAAGCCACCGTGAGGTAGTTCAAGGCCTGAGTGCCAAGGTGGAGCTAAAAAAAGTGGGGGGGGGAGGGCGCCCCCTTCACTTATATAGTCGGGGGGGGGGGGGGGGGGGCGCGAGCGGGGTCGGGGGGGCGCGACCGGGGTCGGGGGGGCGCGAGCGGCTGAGGGGGGGCGCGAGCGGGATTAAGGTGGGGCGCGCGCGGGTTTAGGGGGGGGCGCGAGCGGGTCTCGGGGGGGGGGGGGGGGGGGGGGGGGGCGCGAGCGAGGCAGGGGGCGCGAGCGGGTATGGGGGGGGCGCGAGCGGGTATGGGGGGGGGGGCGCGAGCGGGTTCAGGGGAGGTGCGCAAGCGGGTATGGGGGGGCGCGAGCGGGATCAAGGGGGGGCGCGAGAGGGTCCCCCCATAAAACAAACTCTCATTTCCTTAGGAGTATCATTGAAGAAGGTTGGAAGACAATAATAAAAACAAATGCAATGGATTTTTTCACCATTTCTCTCTAAAATAAAATTAAAAATTAAAAATTAAAATGGGATATGAAAATAAGGAATACTGATTTGAATAATTTGGGGATGAGAAATCAAATTATAGAAAAACAATCATGACTATAATAAGGGACTCGGGATAAAAAGGGATGAATAACATGGGATGAAAGAAGTTATCAAGATGAATAAATGTCATGGTGGTTAGAAACTGAAATATCCCATAACGGAATACTGATCTAATGCACCATGAATAATATAAAGTTGACTACAAGAAAATTAGTGTATTAATATTAGAATAAAATAAAAAGAATAGCATGGTGTGGAAGAGAGTTCGATTAGAGTTTAAAAAAATAAAAAATATAATGCATTGAACATATGGATCCTACAATGCTCTAACATATAATTAAAAATATAAAGAATCATAAAGAAGGGCTCGATGCAATTGGTTTGGCATATAAACGGAAAAAATAAAATTAAATCAATAGCATGGAGTGGAAGAGATAAAGGGATTAAAATAAAAAGAATAGCATGGTGTGGAAGAGAGTTCGATTAGAGTTTAAAAAAATAAAGAATATGAAGCATTGAACATATGGATCCTACAATGCTCTAACATATAATTAAAAATATAAAGAATCATAAAGAAGGGCTCGTTGCAATTGGTTTGGCATATAAATGGAAAAAATAAAATTAAATCAATAGCATGGAGTGGAAGAGATAAAGGGATTAAAATAAAAAGAATAGCATGGTGTGGAAGAGAGTTCGATTAGAGTTTAAAAAAATAAAGAATATGAAGCATTGAACATATGGATCCTACAATGCTCTAACATATAATTAAAAATATAAAGAATCATAAAGAAGGGCTCGATGCAATTGGTTTGGCATATAAACGGAAAAAATAAAATTAAATCAATAGCATGGAGTGGAAGAGATAAAGGGATTAAAATAAAAAGAATAGCATGGTGTGGAAGAGAGTTCGATTAGAGTTTAAAAAAATAAAAAATATGAAGCATTGAACATATGGATCCTACAATACTCTAACATATAATTAAAAATATAAAGAATCATAAATAAGGGATCGACGCAATTGGTTTGGGAGATAGACGTTTTACAATTAAATCAATAGCATGGAGTGGAAGAGAGGCTAGAGCTGCATGAGAGGTTGTGCAAGAATAAAATCCCAATACTTTGTATTTTTTAATTTGTTTTATTTTATTTTTTTCTCTTAGAAAGTAGTGTAGAGATTTCACTATTTCCAGAAGAGAAATAGAAAATAAAAAATGAGATCTAAAACAAATGGAAGGGGGGGGGCGCGAGCGTGTCTGAGGGGGCGCGAACGGGTTGGGGGGGGGGGCGCGGACGGGTATGGGCGCGAGCGGGTACAGGGGCGCGAGCGGGTGGGGGGCGCGAGCGGGTACGGGGGGGGGCGCGAACGGGTATAGGGGGGGCGCGAGCGGGTACAGGGGGGCGCGAGCGGGTTCAGGGGGGGGGGCGCGAGCGGGTCCGTGGGGACTATATAAGGAGGGGAGAAGCTCTCGCCCCCCTCACTCCTTCCCACTGCGGCTCCTTGTCCTGACGTGTGAAAACACGCCTTGCTTGGAACTGCTTATGTGGGAAGTCTTCATTGGGGCGGGGGGGGAAGTTGTTGAATTTTTTTTTCAGGGATTTACTTTGCGATGTCTTCTAGACAAGGCTCCGGCAAGCGGCCTATGTATGTGGACTTGGATGCTCCAGATGCGGTGGACCCTATGAGTTGCGTAACACCTCATGGTTCTAGTGGTTCTACTCCTTCATCTAGCTCGAAGGGTAAAAAGAAGAAGAGTATACCAGCGCACGAGAAGGATGACGGTTATCCACCATTGGAGTATACGCATTTCATCAGGAAGGTGGCCGTCGAGTACTACAAGGCCCGTACCATACGAATGTTGAAGGCAATGTACCTTGATCATGGAGAGAATGGTATCTACAACCTCCAACGTGATTTGGAAAGGGAATTTTGGAGCGCATTGGAAGGATCAGAGATGTACATGGATTGCAAGACGAAGTATTTTCACAGCCCGAAGTGGTTGACACAACAAGTGAGTAGTGCTACGACAAATGTCATTCATGTGTTTGAATCACATGTCAAGAAACCACAAGGCGAAGAATGGAGCAACCAAGACAAAGTGTTTATTCAAAAACTGACAACGATTCAGGAGGCATGTCAGAGATGTTCTAAGGGGAAAACAAAGATTATGCCTTGGAATGAGCAAGCATTGAACTCAGCATTGGAAGCACACATATATGGTGCATTGATATGGATTCCGGTTACGGCCAAGGTTGTGCCATTATCTGGCTTCAATGCCGAGGGGGGGTATGGCAAAGTGCGAAAAGTGCGAATAGCCAATATGAAGAAAATTCCAATTCACATAGAATTTGCGGGAAAACTTTCCAAGGCTAAAACCGAAGTGAAGAAGCGAGAGGAACGGGCGATTGAGGCCACGGTTAACCCCGTAGAGCATCCGGGTGTGATAAAATTTTGGGCCATTCACGCTAAGACCATGGAAGCTTATACCCTGTGGTGGAATGGAGATTGTCTCCGCAACTTCCTCAAGGTAAATGAGAAGGCATCCGAGGCAATAGATTACAAAGAAATTTTGAAGTCGAGGGATATGCCCATGGAAGAGTGCCAAAGAATTGTTGCCTACCGAAAGAACCGGGGAATGTTGGCGTGGAGTCTCATCTACGTTATGGACATAGTCCATAAGGCTGAAATCCTCCACAACGACTTAACGCCATCCAACATTCTACTCCACTTTCCACCTCATGACAAGAATAAAGTATATATTGGTGTGTGCGATTGGGGTGTGGCAAGCAGAGTCATTGAGAACAAGGCCTCCCCTTATGGTGTGATGGACCCCGATGAACTTGTACAAGTAAAGAAGAGGAGGGTAGGAGTTGCACCGGAGTTGTTCTTTTTATATGGCAAAAAAGATGATGAGGAACGGAATTTGGAGCGCATGAAGAGGATGCATCCATGTACGACGCTATCTGATGCATTTTCGGTAGGCCATTTGGCAAAGACAATATGGAGAGAAGAAGATTGCCCGGAACTCTTCAAGGATTCAATCTCAAAGATTGTATTCTCATCAAAGTTGGATGGCTTGCTTAACGAAGATCCTACAAAGAGGCTTTCACTTGCAAAAGTTGTGAATGATTTGATGAGCCCCCCTTACAACTTCCAAGCTCCCAATGGTTGTTTTAGATACACATTGTAGTTCCATAGTGAATTACGTTTGAAACATTTTGATTGCCTATGTGGCCTTGTTTGCACATTTCGAATATTTTAATAAATCGTTTTTTCGGCGTATACATGCCTTGGTGGAACATGAAATGGTATTGTTGGTTTTGTAATGGAATGAAAAATTGTTTTTTAAAAAAAAATGAAAAAACTGTATGGCCCATTCACCGGGACTGCCCCCTCGTGCAAGGGTGCCTCCCCCCTGAACCCGCTCGCGCCCCCCCCTCTGGAAGCTCGCGCCCCCCCCTTCCAGAAGCTCGCGCCCCCCCCTCTGAGAAGCTCGCGCCCCCTTTGCAGTAGGTTGCGCCCCCCCCCCTTGAAAAAGCTCGTGCCCCCCCTTGGAGAAGCTCGCGCCCCCCCCCCTTGGAGAAGCTCGCGCCCCCCCCCTTGGAGAAGCTCGCGCCCCCCCCCCCTCGGAGAAGCTCGCGCCCCCCCTGTTCGAGAAGCTCGCGCCCCCCTGGAGAAGCTCGCGCCCCCCCTGGAAAAGCTCGCGCCCCCCCCCCCTGGAAAGAGAAGCTCGCGCCCCCCCACCTGGAGAAACTCGCGCCCCCTGCACACGCTCGCGCCCCCCCGCCTGGAGAAACTCGCGCCCCCCCTCACAAGTATAAATGCCACCAACTTAGCCCAAGCCCAATATCATTTGAAATCATGGCCTCTAGTCCCGGAACTCCTTGTGGGCTCCTTGCTTGAGACTATGTGCATCACATTGGCCTGTGGTTGATGTCTACACATACCATTTTTTTCTCACATGTGTCATACTAACACTTGCAGACAAGAGATCATTGTACTT
The DNA here is from genome assembly GCA_014871385.1 of Ceratodon purpureus. Lineage (NCBI taxonomy): Eukaryota > Viridiplantae > Streptophyta > Bryopsida > Pseudoditrichales > Ditrichaceae > Ceratodon > Ceratodon purpureus. The sequence goes on along the minus strand of CM026428.1, from coordinate 10,957,736 downwards.
TTTCAGAGACACGGAGAATGGCAGGTCAACAGCGTCAGTCGACGGCTGAGTGGGCTCCGTGGTGGACGTTCATTGATAAGGACCATGTGAAATGTGTGTGGTGCAATTTCACCTTTCGTTATAAACGACAAAGAGCTTTCAAGCACTATGGATGGGGTGAAGGTTCAAGCAAGAGTCATTGTACCAAGGCCCCCGCCGCCGTATTTAGGCGCTTTGCCAATTGTGGTAATGTAATACCAAAAAGAATGACACATGCGGAGATATACGGCACTGATGGTGGTGATGGCGAGGCACACTTGGCACACTTGGCACCATGTTCTAGCCAGTCTATGCCTGCTGAGCAATCTACGGAAGTGCCTCAGAGAACGGAGGAGGTCCAAGAGGAGAGGATTCCCCAAGTTCAACCGTCTCAGTCAACTCCGCCTATAAGCAGAGGCGATTCATGTACACCAAGATCTATGCGGCAACAAAGTTTTACCGAGGCCTATCAGATTGGGATGCGCAATGAATTGGATGAGAAATGGGCGTCCTATTTTTATGAAGCGAATGTGCCTTTCAATGTGGTTAGGCATCCATCTTTTATCGCTGCTGTGGAGGCAACATCGAAAGCGGGTTTTGTCTACCGTCCACCAGCATACAACGCAATGCGAACCAAGCACATCCAGCCAACAAAGCAGCTTCTCAAGTTGAGAATAGAGGAGAAAACGAAGCAGTGTATTAGCTTGTACGGGGCAACTATTTGCTCGGATGGATGGGACAACGTTGTTCATCGGCCGTTGATGAATGTCATGCTTGTGTGTCCAGCAGGAGATATATTCCTGGGTTCCATTGATACAACGGGGTACAAGAAATCAAAGGCATACATAGCTGGGAAATTGAAAGAGTACATCAAAGAAGTTGGACCGCAGAATGTGGTACAGATTTGCTCCGACAATGCTAGTGCGATGTTGGGAGCCATGGACCAGGTGGTTGAAGCTTATCCTCACATTTACAAGCAAGGTTGTGCAGCTCACATCATGGACCTCTTACTAGAAGATTGGGGGAAGGAAGCAACCTTCAAAGAGCTGATTGCCTTGGCAAAACGCATACCAAATTTTATACGTCGCCGTCATGTCACCATGGCTTTGTTTCGCCAATTCAGCCCGAAGTTGTCTCTGTTGTTACCAGCGGAGACAAGATTTGGATGCTCGTACTTGATGATTGTTCGATTGCTTGAACTGAGGGAGGCACTAATCCAGGTGGTAGCCAGTCCGAAATGGGACGAATATGTGGGTACTTTATTCAATCGGTCAAACGGGTATCGAGCTCACACCTTAGCATGTCAAGTACGGAGTACCATTCTCGATGAGACATTTTGGTTACGTTGTGAGAATCTTGTGCATGTTATGAAGCCGGCTGTTGTGACCTTGAAGACATTTGATGGACAAACACCGGCAATGGGGAGGGCATGGTTGGCCATGAATAATTTGAAGAAGCATGTGTTCCGTCTACGGGGTGATCCTTTTTTCCTAGACCCCGCTATAGCAGATCGCTTTGAGAAACATTTTACGAAGAGATGGAAGATGATGTTGACAGATCTCCATTACGCAGGCGCCATTTTGAATCCCTACATTTTCCCGGAGAGCCACGAGCTATTGACTAACAGTGCTGCGAAGCGTGCACTCCTGCAAGTGCTAATTCATTTGAGTGAGTGCCTTAAACTGGACCACGATACTGTGTTGTTTGAGCTAACACAGTTTGAGGAACGCACCGGTCCATTCAGCCCTTTGGAGGCCCCAAACATTCGACAGACTAAGATGCTACCTCATCAATGGTGGCAGCGGGTTGGGGGCGATGCGTTACCGTTGATAGCAAAGCGCATCCTTTCGTTAACATGCTCAGCATCATCATGTGAGCGAAATTGGAGCATGTATTCCTTCGTTCACAGTAAGGTTCGCAACCGATTGGCCATGAAGAAGGCAGAGGACTTGGTGTACATTTACACGAACAGTAAGCTCCTTCGAGAACGACGTGGAGCGGATCCTGTTCTTTGGTACGAGAACCAACCGTTCTCCGAAGACTCGGATGAAGAAGTGCCAGCCATGTACGATGAAGACGTATGTGATGATGATGGAGATGAAGGATTCCACGACGGACTTGAAGTTAATGAAGGCGATGGTGATGACGGTGGAGTTCATTACACTCCTGCTACTATGGATGATGAGTATCCAGAGTTACCCGTGGACAATGGTGATGGTGACATGCCACGCACTGAACCCGTTAACCAGCCGAATGGAGTTTTTGACTGGGCAGGATTTGATGAAGAGGCAGCTACTTCGCCTCACCACGTTGTCAATGAAATACAAGCTAGAGGCGAGGTCGCATACGATCGAGCAGACGATGATATTGACGATGAATTTGAAGTCGAAATGACTCAGCATCAAAGCGACGATGGTGGCAATAATGATGACATTTACCCCGTTCGTAGCGTTTCGAACAATGACAATGAAGAAGGGGGTAACAACATAGGAGAGCAAATTCCAATTCCAGAAGACGTTGAGGGAGGAGAAGAAGTTGAACAACTCCAGGCCACTCTGCCAGTAAATGTTGAGGAAACAATCAGGTCTGGAGGTTTGGATGAAAGCCCTCCAATAAATGAACAATCAGAGACAGTCAGAAATGGACAAGAAGATGAAATTCCTATTGGCCGATTGTTTCAAACACCCCTGCCCCAGAGTACACCTTCAATCGGAGCAGTACTTGCAGGGTTGGGTCGACCCCCCCCACCTCGTTCAAACACTTCTACTGGGCATGGTTCATTAACTCCAACACCGAATACAAGCATTCCACTCACTTCTTCTGGACGAAGTCTACCAGCTGGACCTTCTACGACGCGTCATGGAGTGATACGGTCACGGAAAGGTCCAACAAACGTTCGCCCTTTTTTTTCAGGATATACTGTTGGAACTACCCCGTCTGTACCTGTGGCTTTGGGTAAACGTAGATTACCCGTAATGAATGTGGACGGAATCACCGATAAGACCAAAAGACGGAAGATCAAAAGAATTGTGACCACGGTGGTGGATGGTACAGTTGACCACGAAATTCGCAACATTCATTCCACGGTGGAGGAGTATGTGCCTAATCAGGGGGGAGATGGAGATGACGAGGGGTCGAAATCCTCAGAAGGATATTACTCATCAGAAGATAGCCGTGAAGAAGCACCTGATGATGAAGACATTGTTGTAAGAGTACCATTGGGTAAGCCCGGTACTCGAAGGAATCCAGAGCGGCGCACCGCCAAAAAAAACAAAAAAAAGTGATACATCTATTAGCATATTACATATAGAAGTTATATAGAGAAAGTATAATATATATGTCTCCAAAATAATTTTAAAAAAACACAAAAAAATATAATATATATATATATATATATATATATATATATATATATCTAAATTTTATACGTAGATACTTATATGTTAACCTTAGTCAATGTCCATAAAACATTAGCTAAGGCTATTGAATGTAATTTTGTTTCGACATGAATTGAAACTTCTCTCATTTATGTCACTGTGAAAAATTCAGTAGTGTCTTAATTTCCTTCAGTGGTTGATTCTTGTTCCCAGCTCGCGCCCCCCCTTCGCAGGCGCTCGCGCCCCCACCCCAAACCCCTTGCTCGCGCCCCCCTGCAATCGCAGGCGCTCGCGCCCCCCCCCCCCTCGCAGGCGCCCGCGCCCCTCCCAGTCGCTCGCGCCCCCTCGCTCGCGCCCCCCTTCCCAAGACGCTCGCGCCCCCCCTCTCACGTGCTCGCGCCACCCTCACTCAAGGCGTTGGCGCCCTTCCTCTTAGCCACGTCATCCCCCAAGTCAACAATATTTGGTGACATGTCAGACGCGTGGCATCCTAGGTGGCCAAGGTAACTCCCATTTCACCATTTGGGTGGTCAACCGTAAGTCCTGGTCAAACGGACCTCCCCTGACCCCTAACGGACGGACGAGCGGACCGGACGGACGGACAGGTCCTTTTGTCCCATGAACAACCCTGAATGGGAGTTACCTTGGCCACCTAGGATGCCACGCGTCTGACATGTCACCAAATATTCCACATATAGAGTTGACATGGGAGATGACATGGCTAAGAGGAAGGGCACCAACGCCTTGAGGGAGGGGGGCGCCAGCATCTTGGGGGGGGGGGGGGGGGGGGGGGGCGCGAGCTTCTAGGGGGGGGGGGGGGGCGCGAGCTTCTAGGGGGGGGGGGGGGGCGCGAGCTTCTAGGGGGGGCGCGAGCTTCTAGGGGGGGGGCGCGAGCTTCTAGGGGGGGCGCGAGCTTCTGAGGGGGGGGGGCGCGAGCTTCTAGGAGGGGGGGCGCGAGCTTCTGAGGGGGGGGGGGGGCGCGAGCTTCTAGGGGGGGCGCGAGCTTCTGAGGGGGGGGGCGCGAGCTTCTAGGAGGGGGGGCGCGAGCTTCTGAGGGGGGGGGGGGGGGGGGGCAAGTGATTCTAGGAGGGGGGGGCAAGTGCTTCTAGGAGGGGGGGGCAAGTGCTTCTAGGAGGGGGGGCAAGTGCTTCTAGGAGGGGGGGGCAAGTGCTTCTAGGAGGGGGGGGGGCAAGTGCTTCTAGGAGGGGGGGGGCAAGTGCTTCTAGGAGGGGGGGGCAAGTGCTTCTAGGAGGGGGGGGGGGGGGGCAAGTGCTTCTAGGAGGGATGGGGGGGGCTAGAGCTTCTTGGAGGGGAGGCCAGAGCTTCCGGGAGGGGGCGCGAGGTTATGGGTTTAGGGTGATTCTGGAGAACGGGGCATACAATTGATATTTTATTTTTTCCGTTCCATTACAAAAATAACAATAAAATTTTATTCTCCACAAAAGTACATAGCCGTCAAAAAAAGATTTATTACGATTTTGCAAACGTGTAAACAAAGCCATATAGGCAATCAAAATGTTACATATGCAATTCACTATGGTACTACAATGTGCCTCTAAAACAACTATCAGGAGCTTTGAAGTTGTAAGGGGGACTCATCAAATCATCCACAACTCTTGCAAGTGATAGCCTCATCGTGGGGTCTTCGTTGAGCAAGCCATTCAACTTCGTTGAGAATGCAATCATTGACATTGTATCCTTGAAGAGGTATGGGCATTGTTCGTCCCTCCATATCATCTTTGCCAAATAGCCTACCGAAAATGCATTAGATTGCTCCATCCTGGAACTCTAAATTTTATATTATAATCCCCTTTCTCTTCCAATATTAATGTT
>CM026428.1:10875335-10942508 GCA_014871385.1 Ceratodon purpureus | reverse complement strand
CCCCCCCCCTAGAAGCTCGCGCCCCCCCCCTAAGCTCGCGCCCCCCCCCCCCCCCCCCCCCCCCCAAGATGCTGGCGCCCCCCTCCCCCAAGGCGTTGGTGCCCTTCCTCTTAGCCATGTCATCCCCCGTGTCAACTCTATATGTGGAATATTTGGTGACATGTCAGACGCGTGGCATCCTAGGTGGCCAAGGTAACTCCCATTTCACCATTTGGATGGTCAACCGTAAGTCTTGGTCAAACGGACCTCCCCTGACCCTTAACGGACGGACGAGCGGACCGGACGGACGGACCGGTCCTTATGTCCCATGAACAACCCTGCCAGCGGATATTGAGAAACCGCATTTGTGAAACACATGTCCTGATCACATCATCCTTTGTGAAACACATCTCCTGAACAACTACCTATGTAATTCACTATGTCCGGGACAGAGAGCACGGATTCTCTGAAGAAGCCACAGTGTTTTTAAATCCAAAAAACAAAAACGGCATTCTACCCTCTCAACACAACCTACTTGTTCTCCAAACTATACGCCTTGGCAGTTTAGAGACCCAGGTTCACTAGACATTCATATTCACATTAAAAGGCCACGTAGTTTATCATCGGCCACTATATCACTATGAGGATTCCGTAAGTCTTCCCTCCGTACAGTCTTCCGTAAGTCTTCACTCTTAGAGTCACATTGCCATGTCTACATCTTCCCGCAGTTGCAAACAGGTTCGTCGTCACTTATTGTGATCACCTCATTCCCGGCCAGTTCCTCTGCGCATACCAAGTAACCATTAGAGCACGTCGTTCTAAGATAACAAACTTGGGAGGCCTATTTTTTGTGAACTACATAAAGTATTAGACTCTGAATTCTTCGGAAAGGAGAAGGTCGAGAACTGTGACAAACCTCGCGTAGACAGGGGAATGAGGCGTTTGCGAAGAGGGGAGAATGGAGGCGTAGAAGGGTCTCCGTCCTCCAACACCAAGCGATGTATGTCGAACTCGTCTTCGTCGTCAGATGTTTCCCGATCAGGGAGTGCCTCACGACGGTCGTCTATCTGCTTCATGGCGTTCTCCCATGCGTGAGCGTTGTAAGGCCCTTTCCCCGCATGATCACCTGGCCCTGCGTCCATCGTAAACCCCGCTTCTTCATCATCGTCCTTTCTTGTACGCTTCCACTTCGGGCCAGCTGAGTGATAGTCGCCTCCATCATCTTCGGCTGGGCGCTTCCCGCGGGAATTCGAAGCCTGTCCCAACGTCGGAGGCCCAGAGTGGTATTGAAAGAAACATGTTTTGCCCATCCAGTGTCGACGATAGTACCCAGGGCGGTCCGGAGAGTAAGGGCTCCTCCTTGGACTGTCCTGCTTCTTCGTTTCAGTCACGGTGTCTCCATGTACCTCGATCGACGTCCCGTCATCTGTTGGGAGTCAATGTCGCGTGGGAAAGAGCAAAGGGTTAGTGTTTCGGTCTACTGTGCCATGACTCAGACGTATTTGTGAGTTCGGTCACAGATTTCTATATATGAATCTAAAACACTCAGGAAATGCAGATTACATTCAGTAAATCCAGATCACGAAACTCAGACACGTACCATTGCGTCTTGCTCCACTGCGCCAGGGAGGCGCGAAGTAGTTGCGGGCTGGTTTCCTTTATCTCTCCCTGCTGTCCTGAAGCTACACACCATTCACAATGTTTAGGCAGTCAATATCCTTAAAGTGCTCCAAGGTTTAGGGTGCAGATTAATCCCCTTCTACAATGAAGCAACTTATCGCCCGGATTCCAGTGATGAAAAGGGATATGGACCTCAGGAAAGTTGCGATTAGATGAGCATGGGACAAATTAAGGAATGGATCTCACCTTCGCCCACGATGGTCGACAATAGTGCCGCTTGGAAGTAGGTGTCTGTCGTCCTCGCCCGTACCTCCTTACGGTTATTTGCAGGTGGCGTCTTCATACCTAGGGAAATGGCACATACTAGATCAGAGGCACGTCGACTGTTTTATAACAATAAATTGTGGAAGCAATGGGGAGGACTGTCTACATGTGACACATACGAGGCATCATAGGTCATAGACAATAAATGACAGAGGGGCTTACCGGTGGCGGGCTTTCCCCTCGAAGCGACGACGCGGTGGTCGACACTGGCATCGGAGCTTGCGGGGTCGGAGGAGGCCGGTTGCACACTGAGAGTCACGCCCTGTCCCCATAGAGGGCGCTCAATGACCGTCGGGGGAGGGGGTTGGAGCCAGCGGCTAAGATCGAAGGTATTGGCGGCGGTGAATTTGCGTGCATTCCTGTTGATCTCCCAGTCATCGGAGGCACCCTCGAGACTTGCCTCGCCTCCCGGGTGTACTTCGTTCTCGGGCCACTTAGCTTCCCCCCTGGCACACTTAGCTTTAAGGTCGTCAAAGGATTCGAAAGGTTGGCTCATCTTCTTCCCCCGTCGACATGCCTTCATTGCGAATCCTGCCCAGTCGACCGCGAATCCGAGTTTCTCAGCCAAGATGCCCCTCGCAAAAGCCAGCCCTATGGCCTTCACTCTCCCTATCGGCCTTTGATGCGTCTTTTGGTACAGCACGAGGATCGAGTGCTGCATCTTTGGTGACTCGCTTCTCCCAGGACGGTCAATGCGGAATCTGCCTCCCTCCATAGGGCCCCATCGGTCGACGCATTTGTTCACGGAGACGACGATGCTGCCCATGAAGCCAAGTTCTCCGAAGCGAATGCCAGGGATGTACCCAACATCGTTTAGGCCTTGGTCTCGATGGAGCCAGTCCTTCGTCCCCTTGACAGGAACGCGATACTCTCTGAGAGACGCCATGTTTCTGCTGCGGAAAGGGCAATGAGAAACAAGATGTAAGAAACAGGGGCTTCCTCAACCGAACGGAACTTCACCAACTAAGCAACCACAATCGGAGGGAAATGGAAGACATGCAATTCAGACATAAAGAAGACCGAGACATACCTGTTGGAGTTCGTGTCACAAGCAGTGTATTTTGGCGAAAATTACAGGTTCTCTATCTCTTCTGGGGTCTCGAACGGCGTCCAAACTCCGAGCAGTAAGGCACTCGGTGTGAACTGGGGAGCACCTGCAGGTCTACTGTATGTAATGGTGGTTAGGGTTCAGGAGTTATTGAAGCTGGTTTCAGGACTTACGCAGCAGCCCATGCTTCCAATAATGACCCACCCCGAATGACACAATAATATGTCAAAGACTGTGAGGAGAACGACCAAAAAACAAAGTCAGGAAGAGACTGGGCTAACACGCAAGGACATGGTAACAAAAATCTATAACCCAAATTCAATTTCCTACAACCACGACAAGCATCGCCCAAATGAACTGAAAAAACAGGTCATATCTCGTACTTGTCCTAATTCTCCGCGGTTAAGACAAAACGTAATGAAGCAGGGTACCCAATATTCGCCATCATGCATGGTTTACGGTGAAAGCTAACCTGAACGACGGCCGACCTCCAACTCCAAATGCGAGCAATGTCGTCTCCACTGATTAGGTACCTTCAGGACAGAGATCTCACACTGATCATATTTCCGACTCTGGGTTTAGGGTTTTGGGCCATTGGCAAGAACTTAGAGTGAATTCGACAACAAACGCAATACTACGCACTAATCAAATGTACTGGAACCCTAATTAAGTACCACAATAACTCCACAACAATCCCTCCAACACTCTCCGCTCTCCAGCTCTCCAACTCTCCCCCACAGCACGTCGTCAACAATTGCAATTGCAAATCAACTGTCCAATACTGCAAACACCTACAACCACCGTCCGCATGGCATTCCTCTCACCTCCAATCCACGGACACACAGAGTCGAAACGAAGCGCACGGCAAAGAAGTGAGAAGAACGATCTGTGAGCCCACAGCGCAACAAAGTCGGAAGTCGAGTGCGAGCAATGGCGCCTCGTAGGAGGAGGGGCGTCAGCAGCAACTGTGCGCGCGGAGAGATCAGCTCCTGTGCTGCTCGGGAGGAAGAAAGCAGAGGGCGCGCCTTCAACATCGGGGTTCCTCTTTATATATCCGGTTCCTCCTACAGAAATTGCTGTAGACTGCTGTTCGTGCTCCACTACCTAGGTGATAGAACGCGCGACGGGCGAGGGCAATCATAAACCTGGTTTAGGGTTTCAGAGTGACTGGTGTGACATATCTCCAATCCCTACCTCCACCTCCCCAAACGCATCATCAAGAGATGTGGATGGCATCCTCAACTGGGAATGACTGTAATTTACAACGTGGAGTGACGGCTGCTGAGACAGAAGCAGTCCCTTCATCTGCCGTAATCACTCAATTTGGTTGCTAAACATCCCATCACGAAGGAATTGGCACCACCATTGCTCAAGTGCCCTGATCACTCCAGCTTTGTGGTATCCCATCCGTCATTTCGCACCTGTCTGACAGGAAGTAGTAATGTGTCATACGTCAGGGCGCTCAGTGAAAGTTACTAGTTATGGGCAAGTGGTAGAAGGGATATCAAATCATTCTATCTCAGAACTGTCAATTCAAATGTATACTCTTGTCTTATGAATGCTAACTTGAAAGGATTAGTATCTCGGCGACATGAAAGCCCCTGTGGGATTTGGTGACTACCTTGACCTAGATATGCAATCCGAGAACTTCATGCAGCACAAGTATGACAAGGTTTTGCAGAGTAATCTATGAATAAAGATAACAATGCTAATACGAAGACCATATCACTCTGTCGGGCATAGTACTATACATCACGCATGGAAAACACCTGTGTGGTCCTTAGTAGGAGAAGACTCAAACTCCTTCCAGATCTCTCCACTGCTCAACCGTGCTGAACGTCCATGGTTTACGGTTAAGCTATGCTCTTGCTACAGAAAGGGCAAGTTCTGTATGGTAAATGGCACCGTCTGGTCCATTCTCCTCTACTAACCACAATAAATATCTGATAAAAGAGAACAGAAATGAGGATTAGTCTTTTAACTGATTCCCAAGCGTATACGAGATGTTCATGTGGAATTAAATTCACACTGTCGGCAACATCTATGCACATGTGTTTGAAGTACATATATACTATCTATTACTATCTTGTTCTACAAAAACGAATTCCCGCGGATTTCAGCAAATTGAAAGAACCAAGGATTGAATTCATATTCACCTCTGGCGTAGAACATCATCCTCGTCATTCATCAGAGCCAGGACATCAGCCGTTCCGTTCACAGGCCACGATGTCAGGTATAAGAAACGTGGCTATGAGTGCATTTCATCAACCAGTATGCATATAACACTGTTCTCAGCACCAGCCTCCTTGATCAGAACGTCATGGAAAAATACTGCCACAACGAAAAGGTTGACATGGAGTAATATGAAAATATGGAATTGTGACAGATACCACGTGTAAGCGACTGGGATCGCTTTGGTTATGTTAACACAGTCGATGCCAAACTTTGATCCATATGTAAAGCTGCAGTACGATGATGCAAACGTTTCTGTATATCAGTATTCATAGCCGGATAGACCAGAGAAAGAGAGGAACAAAGGAATCATACTATCAGATAGCATCAACTCTTATTTAGTGTAAAGAGAAAAACACGTGAATACTATCAGTTGGACTAATCATTTTTGAACAATAAATTATAATGCAACAACAATACTGCTGTTTAATCCCAAAATAACCACGAGGCTTGGCATTCATCACATGGTAAACGTCATTATGTATTGTCTAAGCGGAGTGGAACAGCGTGTGTCGCAATCTCAAATGATGTATTGTGTACAGAAGGAGGAATTGAAACATAGAGTGTAAAATACTAATGTAGTACTCTATAGAGACTCTGGAACATAATACGGGGGTATGTGATTATCTTACTGGCGTTGCAAGGTAACCACGAGGCCTGACGTACCGTAGGGAGCAGGCACATCTTTTGAAGATCTTCACTCTCCCTCGTTGAATCTCAATAATAGCCCCATTCGATGAAGAGGGTCATAATTGATAACATAACTAATATAGACCATGTTGACCTCGTTGTCTGATGTTGGAGTAAAGACAATGTCCCTGCAAGACACGTAAGCTGACAAACAGCATTTACAGGTATGGAAGAAACCTGCCACTCGCAAAACAACAACTCCTACTTAAAACTGATCTGCATGTTACAACTTTGCATTTCCACATTCTCTTCTGTAACCGCGACTTTAGTCTTCCTTCTTTAATGACATTCATATCTGTGTCAGCCAATGGGCGCAATAGTTCATGTTAACTTCTCGATGGAAAAAGAGAAGAGTGATAAGAGAGACACGAACAAGAAGAGAAGACAGAGGTTATGAAAAACTCTTAATATAGAAGGATGAGCACGGACAAGCATGAAAGGAGATGCTGCGGAAAAAAAAAAAAAACAAAATGTGGAGGGCATGGATTGGGTGACATTGAAAACCAGACGGGTAGGGGAGAAATAAAAGCAGGAAAAAAACTGGATTAAGATATACATGCTTTTAAAAGGGAGAAGAGGGAAACCGAGAAATAAAAGGTATTCATTAGAAGGGTGAACCACAAAATAAAACCAATAAAGGGATAACAGCAAGACAGACTATGAGTGGGAAAAGGTTTAATAAAACACGTAAAAACTGAAACAAGTCGAATGACATCAGGCAGTGCATACTGTAGCAAGAGGGAGGTAAACTTGGGCGCTGGCGCCAGGGCTGGCTACTGATCAAAGGTCCATTGCAATATCAGGAGCATAAACGGGTGACTGAATTCGCTCCAGTGGCGCCTCATCCGGATAGTTGTCATATTCCAATTCGTCGACATCATCGGTTTCATCGTCCATTGTGTTGGTGTTCTCCGGTTCTTGGTGGGCCATCACGTGTTCCACGTCCGCGCCTAGCACAGGCTCTGCTTCACGACTGTGGTCAGTTCTCTCGCGACGACAAGCCCTGCCTGAATACAAACGCGTTGCCTCTAAATGCCCTGCGGCGCCCAAGACCGCGCCATCCCTCGCCGAGATTACACGTTTTGACCTCGGTTCCTTAAGGACAACTACTTTCCATTCCGCATCGATGACATCGTCGACGAAGTAAACCTGTGCAGAGTGAAAGGAGCGATATGATTACAAAACGTTTCATACCTCAGGGAACGGATTCCATTATCTGAAATCCATGGACACCAAAATGCTAAACTACAATGCACGAATACGTACCTGCTGGACGTGGTTGGGAAAGACGTAAGGCTCAACAACTGGCGTCTGTCTTGCCCCATGTTTCACCGACCAGAATCCGTTCACATCTCTCCGGATCGTCCGTGGCCCTTCCAAATTCGGACGTATCCACAAACATTTAAGAACGTTGTACTGATGGATCCCGTAATCCACAAGCAGAATGTCGCGTATTACCCCGACGTAGTTTAGGGCAGCCTCGACCGGGTGCCGGTCTGCTCGCGATGAAACACATTCTTGAGTGATGAGTGCTGCAACTCCGGAGTCGTATGAAACGTTAGCGCGGCCATCTTCATCATCTGCACGGAAGTGGTACCCATGAGCCCACATGGATGTATAGTGCTTTATCGTGGGAAACGGAGGTCTCGACATGGTTATTAGGGACAGACTGGGTCTATCCCCGTCGGCGACCATTTGCTGCACGCGTTCCCGGAGCCAGGTGCCGAATGGAGGGAGATATGTACCCCTTCTACCACGAAGTACTCGACGACTCTCCCTGTACTCCCTGGCCATGGTACAGCAAAGAAACACCAGAGTGATATCAGAATCGACAGGACATCACGATATGTTTGTGAGAAGACCAAAGCAAGTGCCAAACAGCCATTCAGATCAACAACACTCACTCGTATAAAGGCTCTGTGATGACGTTGTGTCATATGATGAAGTCGTGGATTTCCAGGAGCTCGTCATCCTCCCACTGACTTTCCCTGGGACGACCCTCCAACACCTCGCCGGCATCCTTCATGTCTTCGTCCATATCCCAAATCACACGGGCCACACCTGGATACATACGGAAGTGTTCAGTGACAAATCCCAGTGCTTCCTCATAGACATATCCCATTGCGATGGAGCCCTCCGGTCGTGCTTTGTTGCGGATCAATGTCTTCAAATGACCAAGATACCTCTCTACACCGTACATCCATCTAGCGTGCACGGGACCGCACCAATACAGTTCCCTTGGTATGTGAACCATGAGGTGGGGCATCGGATTCCAGTATCCCGGTGGGAAATGGATCTCCAAGAGCGACGCCGTCTCAGCCACGTAGTTTTGCAATTCCGAAATGTCTCGCCTATCTATGACTTTATCGCAGAATCGCTTGAAGCAGTGTCCTAGACGGATGACAGCATTGCGGGGTCCCTCTGCCAATGAACCCCGGATCACAGCAGGTAGGACCTCCTGAATGAGAACGTGCCAATCGTGGCTCTTCATAAACTGTAGTTTCCCCTTCTCCAGGTTAACAAGTTTCTCAAAATTGCCACAGTGCCCAGATGGTGTCTGAACTGCCTTGATCGTCTCCAGAACCTTGGCCTTCTCCTGAGGTCGCAGTACGTATGGAGCGTGAGGCTTTAGATAGGCATCTGAAGTCCCCTGTCTGACAAGATGGATTTCGGACATCACACCCTGTTCTTGAGCGTCCTTCCGGATGGCAATAGTGTCATTCTCCCCGAGGAGGAAACCCATTGTGGTAGCAGCCACATTCTTCTCGATGTGCATTACATCGAGAGTATGCCTGACGGGGAGAGCCTGCATTGAAGTCCAATCCTAGCATTTAGTGAGATAGTTGAATCACCGTCAGCTAACAGTGCCAACTCAACTGAGATAACATCTACCCGAACCTCTAAGATCCAGTACGAGATTTAGGCCATGTTCCATCATATGAATAGATCGCCATTATGCTAGCAATGTTGAAATACGAGCAAGGGCGCTGAATGGGAGCATTGCAGGGTAGTGCAGCTCTTCTCCAACTACCATGACCAATATCATATTTACATGCAGAACCATGGATGCTCACCTCACAGTATGGCAGGCGGTATAGCTCTGACACTCTTTTGATACCGTGTACGCGGACCGGGTCCTCTTCCGCTGGCCCCCCTCCTTGTCGGAGCCATGCCTCACGTTGCTCTCCCCACGCCTTGACCTGGGCGCCAGTCGTTGGGGGGGGCGGTTGCCTGTACTCAGCATCCAGAAAGTTGATGCTGTCGCTCCGGAGATGGTGATTGTCGAACAACCATCGTCGAGAGCAGTTGCAAAATACGTTCTTGTGAAGAAACCTCGAGCGCCTTGTCCGCAGTCCTTCGCCGCACACCGGACATGCCACAAATCCCTTCGTGACGCATCCAGCTAGCATGCCGTAGGCGGGGAAATCTCCAATTGTCCAAATGACCATTGCTTTTAGTATGAAATGGGATGACTGTTTGTAACAGGCTGCGTCCATGCAGAAGATACCGTAAGTCCACAGGTCCAAAAGCTCGTCAATCAGAGGCGCGAGGAAGACATCGATGTGTTCGGAGGTCACGGACTTGGGACCAGGGATGAGGATGGCCAACATCATGAAATACTTCTTCATTGACAGCCAGGGCGGAATGTTATAGTTGAGCAAAATCACCGGCCACAGTGAGTAGACACTTCTTTTGTCGCTGCTCGGATTGATGCCGTCTGCCGCCAATGCCAACCGGACATTGCGGTCCTCATACCCAAACTCCCTTTGGAATCGTTCATTTATCATCTGCCATTGTCTGGAGTGCGAAACGTGGGTCATAACATTGCCATCAAACTGCTGTACTGCATGCCATGTCATAGCGCATGCCTGTTCGGGGCTTCGAAACACTCTCCGCAGCCGTGGAGTTACTGGAAAAAATCTTGCAACCTTGTGTGGCACTTGCGACCTCCCAACGCGTCTCTTCCTGGGTTCTCTGCACTTTGGACAAGCTGTTGCATTCGCTAAAGCATCTCGAAATAGCACGCAGTTGTTGGTGCAAACGTCAATACTCTTGTACGAGTGCCCTAAGCGCTTCAGGTACTCTGAGGCCTCCCGGTACGTCGGCGGGAGAGAGTTAGGAGATGGGAGGACCGTTGTACTGAGAGTCCGGAAAAGCTTGTCGAGGTAGGCATCCGAACATTTGTGTAGCTTCCCTGAACTGAGAAGGAGGTATGTGGCCCCCATACTTGAGTGCTCTGACCCGGCAAACAGAGGCGTGGCAGCGGCCTCTTCGAGCACCCGCACAGCGTCATCGTCGTCGTCGTCGGATTCTCCCCAGTCCATGTCTGAGCCGTCCTCCGAACTCGAGTCCCCGTCTGCAGAGGAGGTAGAGGAGGATCGAGCGGGCGCTTCACTTTGTCCCGCGTTGTTGGAGTCTGTTGGCATTGCGCCATTCTCAGCGCCTGGTGTGAATTCCATTGACGGCCCTCGCGACAATCCGGGAATTGAAGCTGACGGAGATCCCACTGCTTCCCCAGCAGGTCCATCCGCAGGGTCCACAGATGGACTCCTGCGTGGTGGATCACATCTGTTGTCTGAGGCAGCGACGGCCTCCCGTCGTATACGCTCACCCAAGTCCAGAGTGTCAACAACCATCTGCTAAATATCCATGCCCGGGTCCATGTCCCTCGCAGGACGTCGATTCTCACGCCCCATCGCCTGAGCACCGTAATACCAACGTACGTGCTCGTCCCACTCCTCATCGCTATCGTCCGGATCGACACCCTATACGTGCATCACCCACTTCTAAAATACCAGACGCTGCTAAGAGACAACAAAGAAATCCCAAAAAAAGGCAACCAACCATGGCGAGCTGAATATGAAGGCCTCACCTCGGTAGAGCCAAAAAACCATGGATGCCTTCGATTAGTGTTCACGCATCTACGGTAAGAGACGAGGATCTTCTGCGAATGCTGTTCTCGCATGCACATTCTGCAAGGACATGGTAACTTCCTCAATCCCTGGACATTTGCGTAATCCAGCTCCCGTCGGAGCAGTTTCTCCTCTCTCGCTCTGATGCGCCGAGCGTCCGGAAGTCGACGTCGTATCCCCTCCTCCATTGAGCATTCGATCCCTGTACATGGCGGCCAAATCCCTCCAGTGAAAAGACGTTGACAATGGCATCAATAGTCACGGATCTTAGCGAAATGTCCAAGCCAGGAACTGGTGCAAACCCCACCCCACCCCTCTAACCCTAAAAAAGGGTACCAAAGATACATGGCACGGAAAGGTCTGGTCCATAATAGTGACACCATTCATGTAGGTGAAGCGATTGTTTATTGCACAACACGGAATGACAACAACGACCCGCCCTACGAGGTCGACGCTAATGAATTCGGTGGCGGTGCATAACCCTAAGTTAATGTCATCGCGAACACAAGCAGAATGGGGAAGGGCCACTGTCTGGGCCGTCGTGACGCTCTCACTACCAGAGCGTGGACAGCACCAACTCCTATCGACAAATAGCTTCAAATGTACACGTCTAAGTAGGGTTTACTCTGTCCATGTCCTCTTCTTGTCACAGGCTTCTGGCGGTCAATATTCTCAAACCTCTTCAGCGACCATGCTATGCAATATTTAGCCAGCCGTTGCGCAGTCTGGACTCGTAAGCCTCCAGGGCTTGCGCTTCCTCCCCGATGACGTTGTTGTGTCTGAAACGTCGTCACGGGGGAGTTCGTCTACACGAATCGCGGTATCACGGCCATCCCCTGTTCGAGTTTTAGCATATGCAGCGGCTGCTTCCGCTTCAGGACATTCCCACGTCCCAGTAAACGGGTCATACCCGGGAGGGGGCAGTTTCCACCCTGCGCTTAGCATTCTCTCAATAATCGCGACACAGCCCGGTGGTAGATACCCGTCAGGATGCCCGCTGGAGCTATCTGGGCTTGGGCCCTCGCTATCTGTGTATGGCGGGCAGTAGTCCATACTCAATACCGGGCTTGGCGTACCCTCCGAAGGAATGTACTCTTGTGTCTCCATAAGCAAGATGCACTTACATGTGGAGTCCAGAGAATAAACCCCATCACCAGGTTGACAGCGACATAGCTTCCACTTCGACCGCACTGCATTGTCTAACGTCAGTCAGGGTTGTTCAAATAGACGTCCGACCCGGCTCCGGACGTCAAGACGTCCGACCCGGACGTCCCCCGTCCCGGACGTGGCGTCCCCGACGCTCGAGAATTACGTCGCGGTAATAATTTTGCGACCCCGGAGGGGTAAAAACATTCCCCAGCCGTCCGATCGGCCGATCCCGCCACCACGCCCCATCTCGGCCGTCCGTTCGCGGGGACGGCCGCGGAGACGGCCGCGGGGTCGTTGAGGACGGCCGCACGTCGATCCGACGGCCAAGATGCGGCCGTGCTGGCACATCGCGGGCCGTCGGATGTGGGCGGCCCTCCTGGGCCGTCGGATCCCACGGCCGTCGCCGTGGCCGACCGCGGGGACGGCCTCGGGGACGGCCGCGGGATCCAACGGCCCGGATCGACCTCCGCGCAGGCCATCGGGGACCGCTCGAGCGGCGCGGCCGACCGCGGGCCGTCCGATCCCGCGGCCGTCCCCTTGGCCGACCCCGCGGTCGGCAACGGCGACGGCCGCGGGATCGGATGGCCCGCGGCCGGCATGGTTGGCCGCAGAGGGCCGTCCGATCCCGCGGCCGACCGCGTGGGCGACCGCGTGGGGACGGCCGGCCGTCCCCGGCGACGGCCGCGGGGACGGCCGCAAATTTTTAAAAAAAATCCCGAATCTTAAAATCTTCATAACTTCTTCAAAACGTCTCCAAATCGGGCTTATGAGGTGTTTTTTGGCATCTACATTTCCTGTAGATGCCAAAAAACATCTCATAAGTCCAATTTGGACAATTTTTGAAGAAGTTACGGGAATTTGGAGATTTCGGGGAGTTGAGGGGTCGGCCGTCGGCGGGGACGGGGGGCCGACCCCCGGCGACGGCCGCGGGGACGGCCCCCCGTCCGCTTGGAGGCGGGGTCTCGCATGGCCTTCCTTCTTCTCTTGCGTTTTCTCTAGAGGCGGCCATCCCTCCCCTCCTCCTCTCGTCCAACCTTGACAAAAAAAATTCTATTTCTAGATACTCTTAAAACAAAATCAATACCGAATTAGAAATTTCAGACATATCCCTGAAATCATGGAAAATGTCCAAAAGATTTTGTAATCGGGATTGTGGGATCCGCCTTGATGTTGGGGTATACTTTAGAAGGAGATATTTATGCCGTTCAATTGTTGGTGCTCTACTATGGTTTGCAAACATAATCTCAATGTTTAGAAGGAAGAATCCATTTGTTTTGGAAATGAAATTATGGCCCATGGGCCTATAGACGAGGGAGGTATACGATGGGGGGTACAACTTAAAAGGTAATGAGAAGCTTATAAAAAATAATATTCTTTTATTTGAAGACATTAGGTAATAAAATTAAAAGAGAACTCGACATGGATTTCTCTTACATTAATATGACAAGTTTGTATGTTTTTGGCTTTAATTTTATAAGGCAAGACAAATCCTTTTTTCCATGAAAATGCTCTTTTCCTAATTAATTGCTTTCTTGGGTATTTAAAATTATGCCCACTGTAGTTTGTATATCTTAGTGTTATTGAACTTATTTCTTATGTATTCAAATACCATTTTATTCTATGTAATTTTAATTAACTATTTTCCAATTATTGTCTCGTGCTTTATCTAATCCTTTAATCTTTAAGAAAAAAGTCCTTTCTAAGTTGGATATTTTCATTTAGTTTCTTCTTTTGCCATAATGTTATCACCATGACATGGTTTTTTCTATTCACTTCATACTCCTCATTTCTTCTTGTATGTCATTTCCACTCTTGCAATTATTATTATTATTTTTTATTTGATCTTTTATTCTAATTATCTTTTTGATTTATTATTACCTCTCATGTACTTTTTTTTATTTTTTGTTTTTTCCCTTGATATCTATCTTCTCTATACACATCTATTTCCTTCAAACCTTTTCCCATTGTAGTTTGTCTGTCTCGCGGTTATTTGTTATGTTTCATTTACTGTCATATTGTATTTTATTTCAATTGTCTGTTTTTTATTATTGTCTTGTACATAATATAATCCCCTAATCTTTTATTTATTTTTCCTTTCTTCCGATAGGCAAAAGTAAAAAGATAGAATGGGAGACAGATTAGAGGAATATTAAATAAATAAATAGATGATGGGAGAGGAATGGAAGGATAGGAAAATGAGAAGATAAAATGGAAGAATAATGTTAAGATGAAAAACTAAAGAGACGATAGAATGGAAAAATAGTGTAATAATAAAAAGTTCAGAGTATAGAATGGAATAATAGTGTAATAATAAAATAACAAGAAGATAGCATAGAAGGCAAATGGAAAAAGTATAAAAATAGAAGGTAGAATCGGAGACTAAGAAAAGAATACAAAATAATTAAATACTTAAATAAATAAATAAACAAATATAAATTTTTGGCTATGACGTATGTGTTTGTATTTCCACATTTAGATGAATCCACATGTTATGTCTTTCATTCATAAAAATAATGATTATGAATCACCTTTAAGATGGAAAGAAATCATAAGTCTCAGAATAAAAAATTGACGAGATTTGTTAAACTTTAAGCCATATAGACTTGGTGTTTGTCTAAAAGGAATGGAAGGCAAACAATGTGGCATTCACTTGCCCAAGTACTCAAATGTAATACTAGCATATCTTTCATTTCAAAAGCAAGAAACAGTTCTCTTAATGTCAACTCCCAAACCTTCAAAATTCACTCACCTTTTAAAATTAAACATCCATCCTTGTCAGATTGCTTGGTTTTTTAATTAATTAATCAATTTATTTATTATTAGAACTAAAATTTGTTGTATTTAAATTTCTATCCTCTATCACTTATAATGAATTTTTTGTCCACCATCTTCGACTTCTAATTCAACTTTACAATCCTCAATTCTATTTAATGTGTCCTCCAACCTCCTTCACACAATTTCAACTTCTATCTAATTTGATTTGAAATCTAATTTTTAAGTGTTACGTCCTCTACAACATACCTTCCAAATCCTCTCATTCAAATTCATTTCTAAATTTCAAGTTTATCCTTTATTTAATTCCAATGTTCCATTTATGGAAAAAGGATTTGTCTTGCCTTATAAAATTAAAGCCAGAAACATACAAACTTGTCATATTAATGTAAGAGAAATCCATGTCGAGTTCTCTTTTAATTTTATTACCTAATGTCTTCAAATAAAAGAATATTATTTTTTATAAGCTTCTCATTACCTTTTAAGTTGTACCCCCCATCGTATACCTCCCTCGTCTATAGGCCCATGGGCCATAATTTCATTTCCAAAACAAATGGATTCTTCCTTCTAAACATTGAGATTATGTTTGCAAACCATAGTAGAGCACCAACAATTGAACGGCATAAATATCTCCTTCTAAAGTATACCCCAACATCAAGGCGGATCCCACAATCCCGATTACAAAATCTTTTGGACATTTTCCATGATTTCAGGGATATGTCTGAAATTTCTAATTCGGTATTGATTTTGTTTTAAGAGTATCTAGAAATAGAATTTTTTTTGTCAAGGTTGGACGAGAGGAGGAGGGGAGGGATGGCCGCCTCTAGAGAAAACGCAAGAGAAGAAGGAAGGCCATGCGAGACCCCGCCTCCAAGCGGACGGGGGGCCGTCCCCGCGGCCGTCGCCGGGGACGGCCGGCCGTCCCCACGGCCGTCCCCGGGGGTCGGCCCCCCGTCCCCGCCGACGGCCGACCCCTCAACTCCCCGAAATCTCCAAATTCCCGTAACTTCTTCAAAAATTGTCCAAATTGGACTTATGAGATGTTTTTTGGCATCTACAGGAAATGTAGATGCCAAAAAACACCTCATAAGCCCGATTTGGATACGTTTTGAAGAAGTTATCAAGATTTTAAGATTCGGGATTTTTTTTAAAAATTTGCGGCCGTCCCCGCGGCCGTCGCCGGGGACGGCCTGCCGTCCCCACGGCCGTCCCCGGGGGTCGGCCCCCCGTCCCCGCCGACGGCCGACCCCTCAACTCCCCGAAATCTCCAAATTCCCGTAACTTCTTCAAAACTTGTCCAAATTGGACTTATGAGATGTTTTTTGGCATCTACAGGAAATATAGATGCCAAAAAACACCTCATAAGCCCGATTTGGATACGTTTTGAAGAAGTTATGAAGATTTTAAGATTCGGGATTTTTTTAAAAAATTTGCGGCCGTCCCCGCGGCCGTCGCCGGGGACGGCCTGCCGTCCCCACGGCCGTCCCCGGGGGTCGGCCCCCCGTCCCCGCCGACGGCCGACCCCTCAACTCCCCGAAATCTCCAAATTCCCGTAACTTCTTCAAAACTTGTCCAAATTGGACTTATGAGATGTTTTTTGGCATCTACAGGAAATGTAGATGCCAAAAAACACCTCATAAGCCCGATTTGGATACGTTTTGAAGAAGTTATCAAGATTTTAAGATTCGGGATTTTTTTTAAAAATTTGCGGCCGTCCCCGCGGCCGTCGCCGGGGACGGCCTGCCGTCCCCACGGCCGTCCCCGGGGGTCGGCCCCCCGTCCCCGCCGACGGCCGACCCCTCAACTCCCCGAAATCTCCAAATTCCCGTAACTTCTTCAAAACTTGTCCAAATTGGACTTATGAGATGTTTTTTGGCATCTACAGGAAATGTAGATGCCAAAAAACACCTCATAAGCCCGATTTGGATACGTTTTGAAGAAGTTATCAAGATTTTAAGATTCGGGATTTTTTTTAAAAATTTGCGGCCGTCCCCGCGGCCGTCGCCAGGGACGACCTGCCGTCCCCACGGCCGTCCCCGGGGGTCGGCCCCCCGTCCCCGCCGACGGCCGACCCCTCAACTCCCCGAAATCTCCAAATTCCCGTAACTTCTTCAAAACTTGTCCAAATTGGACTTATGAGATGTTTTTTGGCATCTACAGGAAATGTAGATGCCAAAAAACACCTCATAAGCCCGATTTGGAGACGTTTTGAAGAAGTTATGAAGATTTTAAGATTCGGGATTTTTTTAAAAAAAATTTGCGGCCGTCTCCGCGGCGACGGCAAGGGGCCGTCGCCGGGGACGGCCCCCCCACCGCGGCGACGGCAAGGTGCCGTCGCCGGGGACGGCCCCCCGCCACCGCGGTGACGGCAAGGGGCCGTCGCCGGGGACGGCCCTCCCCACCGCGGCGACGGCAAGGGGCCGTCGCCGGGGACGGCCCCCCGCCACCGCGGCGACGGCAAGGGGCCGTCGCCGGGGACGGCCCCCCCCACCGCGGCGACGGCAAGGGGCCGTCGCCGGAGACGGCCCCCCCTAGCGCGGCGACGGCAAGGGGCCGTCGCCGGGGACGGCCCCCCCCAGCGCGGCGACGGCAAGGGGCCGTCGCCGGGGACGGCCCCCCCCCACCGCGGCGACGGCAAGGGGCCGTCGCTGGGGACGGCCCCCCCCCACCGCGGCGACGGCTAGGGGCTGTCGCCGGGGAGGGCCCCCCGCTCCGCGGCGACGGCTAGGGGCCGTCGCCGGGGACGGCCCCTTCCCGACGCGTCCGACGGCCCCCCCCCGCTCCGCGGCGACGGCCGCACCCTCCCCCGCAACCCCTCCGCCGCGTAGAAGATGTGGTTTCACCCCGGGGTGAAACCTATGCGGGTGATTTTTTTTTTTCTAAGTCACAGGACGTCCCCTGGCGCTGGCGGACGTCCGCGGACGTCCCCACGTCCCAAGCGTCCCGGACGACCGTGACAACCCTGACGTCAGTGCTAAACCCCACTGGTATTTCGGGACACGAGAGCAAATTGGATTCCTCAACCACTCTAGTCTGGCGCAAGAGACACAGTCGCAGTACCCCCCGCACTCGTGATGTGGGCCGCGAGGACCAACCTCGTACTCTCGGATGGCCGTCTCTAACCAGCTTGGCTCTCCGCTAAACCTATCCGAACGCGAAGACTGGACTCCATACTCTTGCTGGTACTTGATCGAGAACGGTGCCATTCTATCAGACAACCGAAGGCAAAGTTCAATGTCCGTCCGGGGATGCAGCGTGTTGAGCTCGAGGACTTACCAGAAAGGGGGCAGAGTTGGGAGAGTTTCTACACTATAGTCCGAAGTGTCTCAGAGGGAGAGGATGTGAGAGGGGGCTTCGCAAAGGTGACCCCGAATCGATGTTAGTCGAAAGTGGTGGGTGCCCATATTGCGTGAACGAGGAAGCCAGCATTGTCTATTTACGGTAGAGGACAAGGAATTAAATTCCTTCGCCGAATGCGCTGACAGGTCTATCTTGTCAACATGCTCTTAGTAGCGATGTGCTGTGTAGGACCCTGGGACTCGAACCCTCTCTGTCCCATAGGCAGATCACTATGTTTAGCATGTGGGGTAGTATCCGAGGTTGTGGCCAACCCGCAGACCTACAACGCACGACCTTCCGCCCACCCTCCCAATTCCCAATGGTTGGCTTTCGGGGACAAGCCGTCCACATCCTCTTAGTCGAGGCACTTCCCCTCTTCAATAGCACGCATTCCACCTGCAAGGTAATAAAACCAACCCTATTTTGGTGAAGCATTGACTTGACTTGACTATTTTCTAACGTTATCTGAGAGCATCTCTTGTCGCATTGGGAAGGCAGGATCAAACATGTACGTCGTGGAGCATTGGAGGCCTAATCCACAGGAGAACGCCACCTTCGGACACCACCCCTCGTCATGCACCTTAGGGTTTCATGCCATTCGACTGTTGCCATCTCCGTTCGACTGCGGCCTGTACTCTGAGGTATGTTCCCTCTCACTCTCTGTGCACCTCGCTCTGATTCCGCAAAACGTTGGTCCTCCCTTCCTTGCAGTACGTGTAGTCCCTTGCCACCCGTGCTCTCTCTTCACTTCCGCTCACCCGTGTGCCATGGCCACCATGCCTCACGACTGGTCGTACCCCCTATTCCACCGGGAGTCACTGAGGGATGCATCGCACTTGAACGACACCAAATCCGAGGACTGGATATGGAGTGTCATAATGCCCCTGGATAGCGATGGAAACCCCGTTGAGAAGGGAGGATACGTTCCCGGCCCAGACCGCGGGCCTCGGAAACAGGCCGCGGGATTCCTGAAGGAGCTCCCCGAAGAACTTATGCATCAGTTCATTTGGCCCCGCATTGTGGACGGAGACGACGCACTGGAGAATTTCCAGATCTGTTCCACTATTCGGGGCGTCTGTTGGGCGTGGCTGAATCACGTAGAGGATCAGAGGGAATGGAGTGCCGGAATCTTAGCATGGCACCGGAACAGATATCCCGCGGCCTATCCAGAGGAGTCGTCCAGTGACTCTGACTCTGAGGAGCGCTAGAGAGACTCTGACCGATAGAGAACGAATTCCGAGCAACAGGAATACATGCAGGGTGTCAGTGAATGCTATATAGGTTTAGTCGGAAGTGGGGGTGCTTGCTTCACCGCCATGGTGGATTTAGTCAGGGTCAATTTGGTTTTCGATCCCTCTGCACTCTACTGGTGGACTTAGAATCACTGAGCCCAGACACCGTAGAGCTCTTATTGCGAGCACCCCTATGTACACTAAGTGGATTTGGAAATGCAATGTCACTCGCAACCCTGACTTGTGCCGTATTGTATGGGAACAGAGTTCAGTTTGGGTCCAGTTATGTATGTATTTTGTGTCGACTATATGCACTTGGTTATTTCTACTCGAGAGTGAGCATCTGTTATGTAAACCTCTGTGCACAGGAAGCTTTGCTCGCGACCATGGCTGGAGCTGGAGACAAGGCCTGCTCCACACCGACTGCGATGAGTACCGACGGTTACAATCCCACAACCGTTAGGAGCCAGGTAACCAAGGCCAGACGAAGTTTGTGATTTTTGAGTACATTGCATGAAAACAAAGTCATAGGTAGATTGTATACGAAGTAGAGGGAAGATCAGCAGAAAGCAAAAGCGTAATGACGTTCAAAACAATTTAAACATTAGGTCACGGTTGAGGAGATGACGCAGAACCGTGGAATGCGCAGGCTGTAAGCAACTCAGGGATTCCATTGATGACGTCATATCCCCAGCGACCACTCTATCTCGAGCCCTAGGAGTCTCACTTGTTGTACAATAACAGCGCGATGCACGCAGTGCCAGGAACAGACTCCATGCAGTACATGTTCCCGGGCTTCACTACAACACCTATGCACTCACGGCAACAGCACCCGGGCGTGACACAAATGCGGGGCCAATCACCAAGTGTAAATACGCACGCGATAGCGCCTTCGCCTATGTCCCCTTACCCTCAGGGCTCGGATCCTGTCGGAATAGCGTCGTATCTACTGCAACGCCGATATGCTTCCATGCCAATCCCGACATCGAGCTCCATTTCACAGGGAAGCAGTAGCTCGAACAGTGCAGGGTCAACGTCCATGGCAGGGATGTACGCCTCTGGGTCAATGGGTTTTTACCAAGGCAGTCCAATGCGTCCAGGCGGTATGTTCCTGCCGCAGATGTTCGGGGGCAGTGAGCAGTGGCCACGGTCGAACAATCCGGCATCAACGGAAGGAATGGGCATGGCTGCATGCACCCCCCCCAAGAGCGCATCTAATGTTCCAAGCAATGACGGGCCGATCACCACTCACGGTGGCCCTGTCAGTGAAGCCGACGGTTCAGCCAACAAACTAGTCGTATACGAGGAATCAAAGCGTACTCGACAACGAAAGCTTAATAGGCTGGCGAAGAACGCTTTCAAGTCTAAGAACAGCGAGTGGCCAATGAAAATACCAACCACGGAAGACGGGCAAATCGGAGAGGGTTTCAGAGTGTTCGTACACAGGACATTCCGAGCAACAGCGAGACGTTTCCTTGACGTCGCCGTGATATCATTTAACGAACACCCAGCGAAGGAGGTTCAAAGTATGAAGGAGATCTTAGAAGCACAGTTTGTTTTTGAACCCCCTCTTGAGGATGGATACATTGTCTGGACCATTGAAGACTCTATGAGAACATGTCGTTACCAGTGGAGGAAATACTGGATTAAAACCGGTAGGGGAAACAAACATCCCCAATGTCCAAAGGAATCATTCCCAGCATTGGCCAAGTATTGGGTGACATTGGAGGCCGAACAAGAAGCCAGGAAGATTAAGCGCGAGCGCGAGGAAGCAAGGTCGAAGAAGCGTCTCTTAATTGCGGACGGCCAACCGACACCAGCCATGAGCAAGGAGACCTGGAACGTATGAGGGTCTAACCCAACGAATCAGATCACCCCACCCCAGTGCATCCACGCCTGGTTTATGTCACATTGCATACATCCGTCTTTGCATGTTTGTCATTTGTGTGTGCATATAACACTGTTCACACGCTTATCTAGAAACTGATGGGAACGTGGTGACGATCTTGTTCAGGAGGTAATGGACGATGAGGAACACGAATCTATGCTGTGGGATGACATTGACACCTCTTCGATCGGGAGACAGTTGCAAAGCGAACCCATCGCAGACAGCGACCTACAGCCACAGGTCAGTCTTTATTGACTTCTCTGAGTGTAGGCGTAAAAAGGATATCACTTCCAGAACCACGACCCTAAAGTTAACAGCCATACTTATACGGACATCCTTACAGTGCAACCCACGTAGCTATGTTGAACATTATCGATTTTGATTTAGGGTACTTATGTGCATCCAATGTGCTGCGGGCTCGGGCATGGGCTGCGATTATTCGTAGACGCCCACCTCTGTGTAGACACCGTAAGCTGCCCCCCGCCATTGAAGTGACCGGAAATCCCGACATGCATGCCCACATCAGTTTCATAGGGGCACCGGGTTTCCTAACGGACGTGATGATTTCAGGTAATGGGATTGCTCTGTTCGATGTTGAAGAAGTACACATGGGACGGTGGATGTGGACGGCCCCTACCCGGAAACATAGATAACGTAGTACATTTTAAGGACAGGGTCCATTTAGAGAACGACTGCACGATTAACGGTGAAAGAATGGAGCGCAGAGAGCTCTCTATCCAGCATACCGTGCAAACTACACGTATCTCCGATTTCCCCATGTCGTTCTTGGACCTGCTCCCCGGTGAAGTGGCGCTCCAATGTATATGGCCAAAGATCATTGGACATCAGCAGCATGGTTGTTCATGGGACAAAAGGACCGGTCCGTCCGTCCGGTCCGCTCGTCCGTCCGTTAGGGGTCAGGGGAGGTCCGTTTGACCAGGACTTACGGTTGACCACCCAAATGGTGAAATGGGAGTTACCTTGGCCACCTAGGATGCCACGCGTCTGACATGTCACCAAATATTCCACATATATTGTTGACTCGGGGGATGACGTGGCTAAGAGGAAGGGCGCCAACGCCTTGAGTGAGGGGGGCGCGAGCGCCTGAGAGGGGGGGCGCGAGCGTCTTAGGAAGGGGGGCGCAAGCGAGGGGGCGCGAGCGACTGGGAGGGGCGCGGGCGCCTGCGAGGGGGGGGGCGCGAGCGCCTTTGATGGCGGGGGGGGCGCGAGCGCCTGCGATGGCGAGGGGGAGGCGCGAGCGCCTGCGAAGGGGGGGCGCGAGCTGGGAACAAGAATCAACCATTGAAGGAAATTAAGACATGACTGAATTTTTCATAGTGACATAAATGAGAGAAGTTTCAATTCATGTCGAAACAAAATTACATTCAATAGCCTTAGCTAATGTTTTATGGACATTGACTAAGGTTAACATATAAGTATCTACGTATAAAATTTAGATATATATATATATATATTATATTTTTTTGTGTTTTTTTAAAAAAAAATTGGAGACATATATATTATACTTTCTCTATATAACTTCTATATGTAATATGCTAATAGATGTATCACTTTTTTTTGTTTTTTTTGGCGGTGCGCCGCTCTGGATTCCTTCGAGTACCGGGCATACCCAATGGTACTCTTACAACAATGTCTTCATCATCAGGTGCTTCTTCACGGCTATCTTCTGATGAGTAATATCCTTCTGAGGATTTCGACCCCTCGTCATCTCCATCTCCCCCCTGATTAGGCACATACTCCTCCACCGTGGAATGAATGTTGCGCAATTCGTGGTCAATTGTACCATCCACCACTGTGGTCACAATTCTTTTGATCTTCCGTCTTTTGGTCTTATCGGTGATTCCGTCCACATTCATTATGGGTAATCTACGTTTACCCACAGCCACAGGTAAAGACGGGGTAGTTCCAACAGTATATCCTGAAAAAAAAGGGCGAACGTTTGTTGGACCTTTCCGTGACCGTATCACTCCATGACGCGTCGTAGAAGGTCCAGCTGGTAGACTTCGTCCAGAAGAAGTGAGTGGAATGCTTGTATTCGGTGTTGGAGTTAATGAACCATGCCGAGTAGAAGTGCTTGAACGAGGTGGGGGAGGTCGATCCAACCCTGCAAGTACTGCTCCGATTGAAGGTGTACTCTGGGGCAGGGGTGTTTGAAACAATCGGCCAATAGGAATTTCATCTTCTTGTCCATTTCTGACTGTCTCTGATTGTTCATTTATTGGAGGGCTTTCATCCAAACCTCCAGACCTGATTGTTTCCTCAACATTTACTGGCAGAGTGGCCTGGAGTTGTTCAACTTCTTCTCCTCCCTCAACGTCTTCTGGAATTGGAATTTGCTCTCCCATGTTGTTACCCCCTTCTTCATTGTCATTGTTCGAAACGCTACGAACGGGGTAAATGTCATCATTATTGCCACCATCGTCGCTTTGATGCTGAGTCATTTCGACTTCAAATTCATCGTCAATATCATCGTCTGCCCGATCGTATGCGACCTCGCCTCTAGTTTGTATTTCATTGACAACGTGGTGAGGCGAAGTAGCTGCCTCTTCATCAAATCCTGCCCAGTCAAAAACTCCATTCGGCTGGTTAACGGGTTCAGTGCGTGGCATGTCACCATCACCATTGTCCACGGGTAACTCTGGATACTCATCATCCATAGTAGCAGGAGTGTAATGAACTCCACCGTCATCACCATCGCCTTCATTAACTTCAAGTCCGTCGTGGAATCCTTCATCTCCATCATCATCACATACGTCTTCATCGTACATGGCTGGCACTTCTTCATCCGAGTCTTCGGAGAACGGTGGTTCTCGTACCAAAGAACAGGATCCGCTCCACGTCGTTCTCGAAGGAGCTTACTGTTCGTGTAAATGTACACCAAGTCCTCTGCCTTCTTCACGGCCAATCGGTTGCGAACCTTAGTGTGAACAAAGGAATACATGCTCCAATTTCGCTCACATGATGATGCCGAGCATGTTAACGAAAGGATGCGCTTTGCTATCAACGGTAACGCATCGCCCCCAACCCGCTGCCACCATTGATGAGGTAGCATCTTAGTCTGTCGAATGTTTGGGGCCTCCAAAGGGCTGAATGGACCGGTGCGTTCCTCAAACTGT
The DNA here is from genome assembly GCA_014871385.1 of Ceratodon purpureus. Taxonomy (NCBI): domain Eukaryota; kingdom Viridiplantae; phylum Streptophyta; class Bryopsida; order Pseudoditrichales; family Ditrichaceae; genus Ceratodon; species Ceratodon purpureus. The sequence goes on along the minus strand of CM026428.1, from coordinate 10,918,185 downwards.
GTTAGCTCGAACAACACAGTATCGTGGTCCAGTTTAAGGGACTCGCTCAAATGAATTAGCACTTGCAGGAGTGCACGCTTCGCAGCACTGTTAGTCAATAGCTCGTGGCTCTCCGGGAAAATGTAGGGATTCAAAATGGCGCCTGCGTAATGGAGATCTGTCAACATCATCTTCCATCTCTTCGTAAAATGTTTCTCAAAGCGCCCTGCTGTAGCGGGGTCTAGGAAAAAAGGATCACCCCGTAGACGGAACACATGCTTCTTCAAATTATTCATGGCCAACCATGCCCTCCCCATTGCCGGTGTTTTGTAGCACGACGTGGTATACGTATTCCTCCGGAAGGCACTTAATTCACACTAACTACCCTCCAAAGTAAACCACTCCGTGTTCGTTCCCACGAAGACCTATAGTTTTCTTTCTTTTAGACTTTAACGGAAATCACCACCCGTGTCCGACCGTACTCCGTCTTACAGACGGTTGGGCGAATCCGGTAGTTTTTGCCTCGTTCCTATTTTCCGGCTTTTTAGACTAGTGGCCGGTTCCCACTGATCCGTCTATCCTTTAAAGTGGCTGGATTTTCCACCGTCCCGTAACTTATAGTGGCTGGACACCCCACTGTTCCTATCTACCACCCGAGAAGTGGAGTAATAATCCTTCCGTACGGCTAGGGACCGGTCCGGATAACTACTCAGTGCCGGTTACGGATACGGAAATCATACTACAATGACATCACCTTACGGCTGCGCAGTATTCTACTATACTATCTCCCTTCCGGATTGGTTCGCAGTAGGACATCCGGCTTTTATCCCATCTACAGGAAGCGACCGGTCCGTTTCCGGATCCCGGTGTACACACGGCTCTCCGTGTCCTTGAGACTACCAGCCCTGCTGCAATACGTCTCTCCTTCCCTACGGGCTCCTTCCGGGACTGGAAACCGTCAACACTCGACGCTTGACACCTCCCCAGTCTCTCCGGGCGCTCTCCTGACCTTTCTACTGTTCAACACTCCTCCGGAACACTACTGAAGACAATAGAACCACAAACCATACGGCAACGGACCCGTCAGCAGCCGGTTGACACAACAAATCCAAAAGTATATTCTCAATTGCAACAACAAAACGGCGTACAAAAACAAGGCCCCGGCCTTGGAAAAACGTCTATCTTAAATACTAAAACCTATCGGTTCCTAAAGCGACCAAGTGGCCCATCGAGATCCAGAAATTCCGGATCTTGGATCCGGAAATCCCGGACCGGTGGCCGCCTTCTATTCCTAGTTACTGCTGCTATCTATCCGGATTGGCAGCCGGGTGCACTGGAGCCCCATCGTTAGTCGCTGCCATTTTATCCGGTCCTTATCCTAAACCCTACTCCTTGTGCTTATCGAGCCGGGGACTGTGCCGGGTTCCGTCCAACCGTTCCTTCTTCTGTACCCGCTTCAGTTTCTTCAACGGGGGGTCTTCTTCCGGAGCCGCAGATGCTGACGGTTCACTGGACTTCCGGGATCGTTCTGCTTGAGCTGCCGGGGATGGAGATCGTGCCGCCACCGGAACTGCGCTGAGATCCACCTGGAGCGTTTCCGGAGATCCCTGTACCGGTATAAAATCTAACGGTGGTGGTCTCTGGTCCGGTTCCAAAGGAATGTTTCCGGGGTTAACAGTCTCGACTCCATCCAAGTTGGGTAGAGTGTGCAGGCTGCTCAAGGTGTCCGGAATAGGATCCTCCAGCGGGTGTCCTATCTCCTGTTGGGCGGGCCGGATGGCCGACCGTATCGGAGAGGCTGGAGGTGGCACCGGTGCCGGTTCCCTGGTTGGGGACGGTGGTTTGGGATCCTCTTGATTTGCCGGTGGCCCTGATGACGGACCGGCCTCTGCGTAACCGAGGATTTCCACCAGGTTCTTCATCATCGTCCATGTGTCCCTCATCACCTGCGTCCGGTCGTGCATGAACTTTATAATATTCTTCGTAGTCGGATCCGGTTGACGGGTCAGGAAAGCTTGGTAAACGGCGCACTGATTGGCCACATCTACCGGAAGAGCTAAAGTGGCCTTGATCTCGGCGACCGACCGGATGGCCTCGACTGCCCGGTCACGGGCGTCATTGAAATCCTTCCGGGCATCACGCACCTCCTCTTCGAGCTTCCGATTCGTCTCCCGGTACTTCGCCAGCCGGTCCATGTGCTTCTCCTGGAGACCGGCCAAGTCCCGCTGCTTGCGAAGAATGCTCAGGCAATCCTCCAACCGGTCCGAACCCGTAAGGATCATTACCTCCCTAGCCAACCGGCCCTCCGCCTTCCTAGTCGACTGTAAGAACCGGGCATACATCGTCGCCTGCTCCGATAGGTTAACTAAGTCCTGGTACGGATCTCCGGTGTGCTCCGGTGGTCCGGTGGGCTATTGGATCTCCGTGTTCAGGGTTCGCTTGGCCGGTGCGGGAGTCCGAGGTGATCCGGATGGCTGTCCCTTTTCCGGGCTAGGACGGGGTCTCTTAGCCGGCGTGGGGGAGACCTCAATAACATCATCCTCGTCGTCCTGGTCGGACACTTCTTCCGGCTCAGCGAACTGCTGATAGCTTAAGATCTCATCGTACTCCCGGACCTCTTCAGCACTCAACAGTCCCTTAGTACGGTAGAGGTGAATGAGGAAAGACGGAAGGCAGGTGGCCTGCTTCTTGGTCTTCCGGAGATTGGCCACCTGTCGGTCGACTATCGTCTTCATCATGACCCCCCAGTCCACCGTGAATTCACCGATCATGGCCCCAATGAAAACGGACGCCCACTTGTTGGTGATCCGTTTGGGCTTTTCCGGATGGAAAATAGGGTTCATAAACTCTACTACTCTCCGGGCCTCCGGATCCGCAATGTCATCCAGTCCCCATCCTTCTCTCGGGTCTCCGGTCCCCTTGAGATACTGATGTACGAAGTCCCGGGGCTCCGGCGTCGAGACCTCGCCGCCGGAGTTCTTGAAACCATACGTCTCCCTCCAGAGTTGTGCCGTCCACTTATCCGGCTCTCCCCGGATGGTTCCTCGATTCTCGGGATTCTTGACGAGGATCTCCTGGGCCGGAAGGGCAAGCTTCCAACCCCATGCCTTGTCCAGTAGGACCTCACAACCCATAGACTCTAAGGCGGTCCGGAGGAGCTCCTTCTCCTTCTCGCCGGCCGGTATCAACGGCATTACCCGTTGTACCCTGAACGACTGTCCTTCCGCCGCCGGTTCCTTCCCTTTCCTACCCATTCCGCTAAGTCCTCCTCTCCGTCACTCCGGTAACACCTGCACGCACGATCCTCACCACAATCTCTCGCCTAACGGAAACACTTCCGTCTCACCGTCTCTCTCCTACCGTCTAACCCTAACTGCGCCCACCGCCTTAGAGCGCAAGGACCCGTCGTGCCACAAAATGACAAAGAGAAAGAAAGAGCATGGCGGTCCTTCCTCCTTTTATACCTGCCCTTGCGCCCACCCGTTCGTAGCTCATCATGACGGACGGTCGTAGCCCCTCATCATTGGACGGTCGCGACCGGCGGCGTTTTAATGGTTGCAGCCATTATCCCCGTGTGCGTTGTACCTTTCGGTGGTCATCCTTAAGTCTGCCGGGTCAGGGCTCTGTCATATGGACTGTACCCGTCTCTCCTCCACCGCAGACGACCGGATCTCACCCGGCTGGCCTTCCGGTCACTTATTTATTCAGCCGACCGGCTTATCCGGTTGTTTTACTTATAGGCTTAGTACTTCCGTATTTCTAACATAAAATTTTTAATTTTTTTATCATTTTCCTACCGGAATTAGTATTCCGGTGTGTCAACCGTGGAAATCACTTTCCACATGTTTGTCCATCAAATGTCTTCAAGGTCACAACAGCCGGCTTCATAACATGCACAAGATCCTCACAACGTAACCAAAATGTCTCATCGAGAATGGTACTCCGTACTTGACATGCTAAGGTGTGAGCTCGATACCCGTTTGACCGATTGAATAAAGTACCCACATATTCGTCCCATTTCGGATTGGCTACCACCTGGATTAGTGCCTCCCTCAGTTGAAGCAATCGAACAATCATCAAGTACTGGCATCCAAATCTTGTCTCCGCTGGTAACAACAGAGACAACTTCGGGCTGAATTGGCGAAACAAAGCCATGGTGACATGACGGCGACGTATAAAATTTGGTATGCGTTTTGCCAAGGCAATCAGCTCTTTGAAGGTTGCTTCCTTCCCCCAATCTTCTAGTAAGAGGTCCATGATGTGAGCTGCACAACCTTGCTTGTAAATGTGAGGATAAGCTTCAACCACCTGGTCCATGGCTCCCAACATCGCACTAGCATTGTCGGAGCAAATCTGTACCACATTCTGCGGTCCAACTTCTTTGATGTACTCTTTCAATTTCCCAGCTATGTATGCCTTTGATTTCTTGTACCCCGTTGTATCAATGGAACCCAGGAATATATCTCCTGCTGGACACACAAGCATGACATTCATCAACGGCCGATGAACAACGTTGTCCCATCCATCCGAGCAAATAGTTGCCCCGTACAAGCTAATACACTGCTTCGTTTTCTCCTCTATTTTCATCTTGAGAAGCTGCTTTGTTGGCTGGATGTGCTTGGTTCGCATTGCGTTGTATGCTGGTGGACGGTAGACAAAACCCGCTTTCGATGTTGCCTCCACAGCAGCGATAAAAGATGGATGTCTAACCACATTGAAAGGCACATTCGCTTCGTAAAAAAAGGACGCCCATTTCTCATCCAATTCATTGCGCATCCCAATCTGATAGGCCTCGGTAAAACTTTGTTGCCGCATAGATCTTGGTGTACATGAATCGCCTCTGCTTATAGGCGGAGTTGACTGAGACGGTTGAACTTGGGAAATCCTCTCCTCTTGGACCTCCTCCGTTCTCTGAGGCACTTCCGTAGATTGCTCAGCAGGCATAGACTGGCTAGAACATGGTGCCAAGTGTGCCTCGCCATCACCACCGTCAGTGCCGTAGATCTCCGCATGTGTCATTCTTTTTGGTGTTACATTACCACAATTGGCAAAGCGCCTAAATACGGCGGCAGGGGCCTTGGAACAATGACTCTTGCTTGAACCTTCACCCCATCCATAGTGCTTCATAGCTCTTGCTCGTTTATAACGAAAAGTGAAATTGCACCACACACATTTAACATGGTCCTTATCAATGAACATCCACCACGGAGCCCACTCAGCCGTCGACTGACGCTGTTGACCTGCCATTCTCCGTGTCTCTGAAAAAGTACAATGATCTCTTGTCTGCAAGTGTTAGTATGACACATGTGAGAAAAAAATGGTATGTGTAGACATCAACCACAGGCCAATGTGATGCACATAGTCTCAAGCAAGGAGCCCACAAGGAGTTCCGGGACTAGAGGCCATGATTTCAAATGATATTGGGCTTGGGCTAAGTTGGTGGCATTTATACTCGTGAGGGGGGGCGCGAGCTTCTCCAGGCGGGGGGGGGGCGCGAGCGTCTGCAGGGGGGCGCGAGTTTCTCCAGGTGGGGGGGCGCGAGCTTCTCCAGGGGGGGGCGCGAGCTTCTCCAAGGGGGGGGGCGCAACCTACTGCAAAGGGGGGCGCGAGCTTCTCAGAGGGGGGGCGCGAGCTTCTGGAAGGGGGGGGGGGGGGGCGCGAGCGGGTTCAGGGGGGAGGCACCCTTGTACGAGGGGCAGTCCCGGTGAATGGGCCATACAGTTTTTTAATTTTTTTTTTAAAAACAATTTTTCATTCCATTACAAAACCAACAATACCATTTCATGTTCCACCAAGGCATGTATACGCCGAAAAAACGATTTATTAAAATATTAGAAATGTGCAAACAAGGCCACATAGGCAATCAAAATGTTCCAAACGTAATTCACTATGGAACTACAATGTGTATCTAAAACAACCATTGGGAGCTTGGAAGTTGTAAGGGGGGCTCATCAAATCATTCACAACTTTTGCAAGTGAAAGCCTCTTTGTAGGATCTTCGTTAAGCAAGCCATCCAACTTTGATGAGAATACAATCTTTGAGATTGAATCCTTGAAGAGTTCTGGGCAATCTTCTTCTCTCCATATCTTCTTTGCCAAATGGCCTACCGAAAATGCATCAGATAGCGTCGTACATGGATGCATCCTCTTCATGCGCTCCAAATTCCGTTCCTCATCATCTTTCTTGCCATATAAAAAGAACAACTCCGGTGCAACTCCTACCCTCCTCTCCTTTACTTGTACAAGTTCATCGGGGTCCATCACACCATAAGGGGAGGCCTTCTTCTCAATGACTCTGCTTGCCACACCCCAATCGCACACACCAATATATACTTTATCCTTGTCATGAGGTGGAAAGTGGAGTAGAATGTTGGATGGCGTTAAGTCGTTGTGGAGGATTTCAGCCTTATGGACTATGTCCATAACGTAGATGAGACTCCACGCCAACATTCCCCGGTTCTTTCGATAGGCAACAATTCTTTGGCACTCTTCCATGGGCATATCCCTCGACTTCAAAATTTCTTTGTAATCTGTTGCCTCGGTTGCCTTCTCATTTAATTTGAGGAAGTTGCGGAGGCAATCTCCATTCCACCACAGGGTATAAGCTTCCATGGTCTTCGAGTGAATGGCCCAAAATTTTATCACACCCGGATGCTCTACGGGGTTAACCGTGGCCTCAATCGCCCGTTCCTCTCGCTTCTTCACTTCGGTTTTAGCCTTGGAAAGTTTTCCCGCAAATTCTATGTGAATTGGAATTTTCTTCATATTGGCTATTCGCACTTTTCGCACTTTGCCATACCCCCCCTCGGCATTGAAGCCAGATAATGGCACAACCTTGGCCGTAACCGGAATCCATATCAATGCACCATATATGTGTGCTTCCAATGCTGAGTTCAATGCTTGCTCATTCCAAGGCATAATCTTTGTTTTCCCCTTAGAACATCTCTGACATGCCTCCTGAATCGTTGTCAGTTTTTGAATAAACACTTTGTCTTGGTTGCTCCATTCTTCGCCTTGTGGTTTCTTGACATGTGATTCAAACACATGAATGACATTTGTCGTAGCACTACTCACTTGTTGTGTCAACCACTTCGGGCTGTGAAAATACTTCGTCTTGCAATCCATGCACAACTCTGATCCTTCCAATGCGCTCCAAAATTCCCTTTCCAAATCACGTTGGAGGTTGTAGATACCATTCTCTCCGTGATCAAGGTACATTGCCTTCAACATTCGTATGGTACGGGCCTTGTAGTACTCGACGGCCACCTTCCTGATGAAATGCGTATACTCCAATGGTGGATAACCGTCATCCTTCTCGTGCGCTGGTATACTCTTCTTCTTTTTACCCTTCGAGCTAGATGAAGGAGTAGAACCAGTAGAACCATGAGGTCTTACGCAACTCATAGGGTCCACCGCATCTGGAGCATCCAAGTCCTCATAGATAGGCCGCTTGCCGGAGCCTTGTCTAGAAGACATCGCAAAGTAAATCCCTGAAAAAAAAAATCAACAACTTCCCCCCCCGCCCTAATGAAGACTTCCCACATAAGCAGTTCCAAGCAAGGCGTGTTTTCACACGTCAGGACAAGGAGCCGCAGTGGGAAGGAGTGAGGGGGGCGAGAGCTTCTCCCCACCTTATATAGTCCCCCACGGACCCGCTCGCGCCCCCCCCCCCCCCCCCCCCCCTATACCCGTTCGCGCCCCCCCCCCCGTACCCGCTCGCGCCCCTGTACCCGCTCGCCCCCGTACCCGTCCGCGCCCCCTTCACCCGTTCGCGCCCCCTCGGACACGCTCGCGCCCCCCGCCCTTCCATTTGTTTTCCAACTTAATTTTTTATTTTCTATTTTTCTTCTGGAAATAGTCAAATCTCTACACTACTTTCTAAGAGAAAAAAATAAAATAAAACAAATTAGAAAATAGAAACTATTGGGATTTTATACATGCACAACCTCTCATTCACCTCTCTTCCACTCCATGCTATTGATTTAATTTTAAAACGTCTATCTCCCAAACCAATTGCATCGATCCCTTCTTTATGATTCTTTATAATATGTTAGAGCATTGTAGGATCCGTATGTACAATGCATTACATTTTTTATTTTATTAAACTCTAATCCTGCGTATTTCCACACCATGCTATTCTTTTAATTTTATTCCCTTTCTCTCTTCCACTCCATGCTATTGATTTAATTTTATTCCGTTTATCAGCCAAACCAATTGCATCGAGCCCTTCTTTATGTTTTTTTTTTTTTTTAATTATATGTTAGAGCATTGTAGGATCCGTATGTACAATGCATTACATTTTTTATTTTATTAAACTCTAATCCTGCGTATTTCCACACCATGCTATTCTTTTGATTTTATTCCCTTTATCTCTTCCACTCCATGCTATTGATTTAATTTTATTCCGTTTATCAGCCAAACCAATTGCATCGAGCCCTTCTTTATGATTCTTTTTTTTTTTAATTATATGTTAGAGCATTGTAGGATCCGTATGTACAATGCATTATATTTTTTATTTTTTTAAACTCTAATCCAACTCTCTTCCACACCATGCTATTCTTTTAATTTTATTCCCTTTATCTCTTCCACTCCATGCTATTGATTTAATTTTATTCCGTTTATCTGCTAAACCAATTGCATCGAGCCCTTCTTTATGATTCTTTATATTTTTAATTATATGTTAGAGCATTGTAGGATCCGTATGTACAATGCATTATATTTTTTATTTTTTTGAACTCTAATCCAACTCTCTTCCACACCATGCTATTCTTTTAATTTTATTCCCTTTATCTCTTCCACTCCATGCTATTGATTTAATTTTATTCCGTTTATCTGCCAAACCAATTGCATCGAGCCCTTCTTTATGATTCTTTATATTTTTAATTATATGTTAGAGCATTGTAGGATCCGTATGTACAATGAAATATATAGATTTTTGTTTTGAACTCTAATTCAACTGTCTTCCACACCATGCTATTGATTTTATTTTATTCCTTTTATCTCTTCCTCTCCATGATATTGATTTTATTTTATTCCCTTCGTCTCTTCCAATGTTTTATCTTTTTTAGATTTCCACATCTCTTCTAATATTAATACACTAATTTTTTTGTAGTCAACATTATATTATTCATGGTGCATTAGATCAGTATTCCGTTATGGCATAACTCAGTTTCTAATCACCATGAGATTTATTCATCTTGATAACTTCTTTCATCCCATGTTATTCATCCCTTTTTATCCCGAGTCCCTTATTATAGTCATGATTGTTTTTCTATAATTTGATATCTCATCCCCGAATTATTCAAATCAGTATTCCTTATTTTAATATCTCTTTTTAATTTTTAATTTTTAATTTTATTTTTGAGAGAAATGGTGAAAAAATCCATTGCATTTGTTTTTATTATTGTCTTCCAACCTTCTTCAATGCTACTCCTAAGGAAATGAGAGTTTGTTTTAAGGGGGGGACCCTCTCGCGCCCCCCCTTGATCCCGCTCGCGCCCCCCCCCATACCCGCTTGCGCACCTCCCCCTGAACCCGCTCGCGCCCCCCCCCCAAACCCGCTCGCGCCCCCCCCTAAACCCGCGCGCGCCCCCCCCTAGACCCGCGCGCGCCCCCCCTTGATCCCGCTCGCGCCCCCCCCTCAGCCGCTCGCGCCCCCCCCTGACCCCGCTCGCGCCCCCCCTGACCCCGCTCGCGCCCCCCCCCCCCCCCCCCCCCCCCCCCCCCCCCCGACTATATAAGTGAAGGGGGCGCCCTCCCCCCCCCCACTTTTTAAGCTCCACCTTGGCACTCAGGCCTTGAACTACCTCGCGGTGGCTTATTGCTGAGTACTTGGGTGGGGTCTACAGCATTTTGACAACGCCACGTACCTCGTTCTACCGTATTTTGTACGCTCATCCGGGAATTCGGGCCCTAAACTACCTCACGGTGGCTTATTGCTGAATACTTGGGTGGGCCACAAAGTATAGTTACAATACCATAATCAACCACGTAGGAAAATTGTAAAATCAATTGGGGGAAGTTTTGAGGAGTTGGTGTGTTTTTTAACACAGAAGACTTTACCAGTACACCACGATGGAGGGAAACCCAGATCCGGCGGAGGAAAGGCCACTCACCAAGGCCGAAAAGAAAAAAATCAGAGATCGTGAACGGAAGCGTGGTGGTAAGAAGATGAAGAAGCGGCTTCATGTGCTGAACAACCCGACAAAGTTGGCATTTAGAGGTTGGCAAGATGAGCCGGAACCGTGGAAATATTCCACATGCGAGGAATTCATTGAGTGGTGCCACATCACAAAAATATTTCCACATGATCGGCACAGAAAACACAGGATCTCAGACAAGGCTAACCTCTATTATTGCTTGAATGCGGAGTTTGTTGAACGTTCTATACAAGTTTACCAGCATCTATACAAGCAACGATGTGTCGAACGCAATGAAGTACCATTGTTCATTTGCAGAATGGTGTATGCTGAGGTGGTGCTTCACAAAGTGGTGGATTGGTCCACCATCAAATCCACGCCGAGTGTTAGGGCGATGACAGAGCGTGACATTCCCAAACAAAGGAAATACGCAGATGGTGGCCTGGGGAAAAAAATGAAGGAAAAAACACAAGTGCGGGAGCCTGATACAGCAGAGTCTGAACCAGATTCTGATTCTGATGGTCGTCGTGGAGAAAGAGTGCCACGTAGAATTGCAGCACCAGCAAATATGGCTGTAGAGCCTCCAATGAACCATCCAGCGGACGTCATAGAACCTCACGACGATGCGAACACCATCTTTGTGGAAAACGATCCAAATACGGCAGCTAATTTGGAGGTGGTCGGAACTGAACCTACGATGGTTCTTGGCATGCCGGTTCTAGTTAGAAATGACCAGTCTAACCAGACCGAGGAGGTCGGGGAGTTGCAATTACAGGTTATAGAAAAGGATGGCTTCATTGCAGAGTTACAAGAGACCATCCGAAAACTACGATTGGAATCAGCAGCAAAAGATGCAGTAATATCAGATTTGCGCAATCAATTGCAAGAACGAGAAAGACCTCAGTCTTCTCAAGCCAATGATATACCTGTAGTTCAAGATCCAATGTTGGTGGATGAATCTTACATCAACAACACGGTTGATGTTGCGACGGCCGGTGTGTTGGAGAATATTTCCACTCCAGCAAAACGACGACGAGTTGGAGTGATATTGCCTCCACCAGCCCCATACCCGCGACCCTATGTGGACATCGATGGACCATTAAGTCAAGATTCCTTGTCATTTCCACCCAATGCTCTAACGGGAGAAGTGGAGACATTGATGAGAGCCAATAATGATTTGCGGCTCCTTGTTTCTAAGTTTGCTAAAGCATACTACGAGTGGAAAGTGGCAACCATTCTCAGCGTTGATCGCGGTCGCCAAATTGCATTAGAGTTCAAGAAGATCGACGAATCGTACTTGCAACACAACAGACGAAGGAATTTTGGCCTCACTTCATGGATTAGCGCAGATGATATGTATCCAGATAACATGCCAAAGCAAGAATCGAATCCTGAACTCATAGATTGGGCCCAGTTGAATTTCGATGTGAAGAACGCAACTTCGTGCCATGATCTTCAAATGAAGGAAGGAGTTAATAGCAGAAAGCTTTGGCCAAATCCTCAACCGTGGGTGATGGATGGTTCAAAAGAATGTAGTGTGTGTCTAAATACATTTGGTCCTGAGGGTGGATGGGCAGTTGGATCATGTACCCACATGTTCCATCCAATGTGTTTAATTAACATTTTTTTGGTAAGGAGATTTTGCCCGGTGTGCAAATCCCCGTTCCATGAACGCTTGTACGAGGTTTTTGGACTCACTCCATACATGCCACCAAGCCATGAGAGAAATCCCGAAAACACACCAGGTGAACAGTACCGCAACATGTGGGGGGAAGATTTGATTTGGAGTTGGCGGGCCCAGACTCACTCGGTCTTCAAGAGCAATGTAAGTGACGAGTTGGGGTGGGAGGATGACCCCAATCAGATTGTGAGGGTGGCAAAGAAGATAATTGGATCAAAGAAGGAGGACCAAGGGAAACGAAATTTCTTCTATCAGACTTTGAATGGATACTGGGATCCGAAGCATAGGAAGTTCCAACTTGGTAATCACCCAAAAGGCCTCATATGGAACAAGGACGGGGAATTGGTTACAGACCTCGAAGGTCAATTCATGTCTTTGACCGCCCAAGATGCAGTCCAAATGTCTCTTTCGGAGTGGAAGTTAATTTTCAAACATGAGGCTGTTGACTTTCTTCTGGAGGAACACTCTCCACAGACATTGCGTACATTGAGAGAATTGAGGAACTCGCAAATTTTGCGTTCTCTCAGTGAAAGTGATGGCCCATTCCGGCGGACACGGACGAGAGCCAGGCGCAGCTTGACGCTGGACGATGGAGCGGGACCAAGTGGCACAGCGGGAGTAGATGCAGATGAATAGGAATAGTTACAACTTAGTACTAAGTGACTAGTTTTCATATACTACAGTTTTTGTAATGTTTTGGTTTGAATTGGTAATGAAATGCTTTTACTTTCATAAATGTATACAACATTGCAAAGTCCATGTATTTTGGCTCACGAGTATCTGAATTTACACATTTGTCATTGCGCTTAGCCCCAATATATTATTCTGATGAAAATGTTAGGTTTTTTTGCATTGTCAAAAATTTACTATCTACAAAATGGGCCGCACGAGAAACCCGCTCGCGCCCCCCCTGAACCCGCTCGCGCCCATTCCCCCTGAACCCGCTCGCGCCCCCCCTTCAACCCGCTCGCGCCCCCCCCCCCCTGAACCCGCTCGCGCCCCCCCCCTGTACCCGCTCTCGCCCCCTACACATGCTGGCACCCCTTTTGCATATGTGGAATTCCCCGTCATCGTTCCTTGTCCATGTCATCAATATGTTTCCCCTATAGGTAAGTTGTAAAAAAAAAAAACTAACTTAGTAATTTTCCTCTTCCCCTCAATGTCCGATTATGTCCGGGGACCGACCGGTCCGTCCGTCCGTCCGTCCGTCTATGTCCGGAAATTTTGCCCATGTCCGTCCGAATAGACAACCCTGATCAGCAGACCTTTTCCGAAAAGTGCGTTGCAATCTGGTCGTTCCGCGCGGTCTGCAGTTCGTGGAGGACATGGGCGGAATCAACCCCAGAGTACACCGACTACCGGGAGTCCTATGTAGATCACCTTTGCTCCGAAGACGAGAGTAGAGGGTTTAGAGGATATTGCAGACTTAATTGACCCTCGATCTGTTTGCTACAGTGACGCAAAGTAGAAACGTAGCACACCTCCCGACTGCGACTGTTGACGCTTTAGGGGGGGCGTATTTACCAACGTAACTTTGACCCCTGTGCACGATGACATCTTTCCCTGCTTCCACTCTAATGAGTAGGACCGACACGGAAACTGAGGGCTGCATGTGCTGTACAGGTTGGAACGTCAAGCACCCCTCCGCCCTCAACACCTACGCCTACCGACTTGTCTGCTTCCCCCCTGCCGGTACTTGCACCCTAACATGCTATTCTTACGTGTCATGTCTTAGACTGGTTTATTCCAACGATCATACCAAGTGATTGACATGCTAGCATATGCGAAACAACAACGCCTTCTAACATGGGAGGTTTTGCAGGAACCGGTGCAGAGCGATGCAGGTGGGGGTGAAATAGATCCTCACAAAACACGTGACAGGCTGAGGACGACGGATAATGAGAATACCCGTGTTGTGCCACGTGAGTTGCAATTCGCCAAGCCTGGGAGGACAAGCTTGTCGGATTGGCGGCTCGAAATGGAGAAGAGGGTAAATGAGACGGCATCCGATGTGTCAGACATTCGTACGAAGATCGACCTCCTACTGCGACTACAGATGGCGGGCACGCGGTCGGGAACAACTAACTTCCAGTACGGAGGGGCCGCTGGAAACTCGAATGCCGGTGCCCCTGCGACCGACATAGCGGCAAGGGCGGAGAACAACCCCAGCCCGGAACTTCCCAGGACAACCGAAAGAGCCTGCTCCGCGTCTGGAATCACGCATGAGACGCGGCTACTTGACCACTTAGCATGCGACACAAGTAAGAAGACACGTGAAGGTACATTCTCTCTCCCGTGTATAAAAGCTAGCGTGCTTCCTCATAGGTTCGAAACACATTGGATTCTTACGTTTCATGTGAAACAGAGGGCGGAGCGGAATCTGCTGGGACTGTGCACAAGCATAGCTTGTCCTGCGGTGGAGAAGGAGTACCTGCAGTGGTTGCAAAGGAGACAGCTTGCGGCCCTGCAACTGTTGCGTTAGAATCTCTCCAGACGGTACTTGTACCGTCCCGACCAGGAGGCTCGACATGTGCAGTGCTCCATAGGAACACCACGACCTCGAGCGGTGGCACGGAAAACCGCGGACCACGCAAAACACCAAACGCCATTGAAACCGCGATCGGTTCATACGAAGACAACGTGCTAAAGGTTCAAAAAAGAACGGCGCCACCACCAGGTAAATCAGTAGCTGCTGTGTTGTTGAAACATTGCGATTGGAAATGTTTGAAGCTACAATGTTATGAAGAGTGATCTAACGTGCGTTTCGATTCCAGAAGACTCGACACGCGCCACAGGGCAACAAAAGAGGCCGCGGCCGGATGCACAGAAAGGTGAATCTAAACCTGCATGACCCTGAACCTCAGATTCAGCCTGGTTGCTATGAGCTAATAGTTTAATATATCTACGTCGTTCTCAGTGTGTCCCCTGATCATGGCAGGCAATGCGAATTGCATCCCAGAGTTGCTATCGCAAAGTAGACAGACGGCAAGGGCTGTAGCGGTACAAGTCCCACCACACTACACACCCATCCCGCAAATACCAGAAGGTGGAAGGGCAAAGACTGGCAAGAGACAGGCAAAGCGACCGTCCAGATACCTGGACCACGTACCTCCGGAGGAGAACAAGCCTCGCAGCGAAAAGGTCAGCCAATTCTGTAACTGTAAGTAAGTTATGTACGTAGTGCAAGAACCTTTCAGATTCCCTGGCTATCGAGAGAGAACACTAACGACTGGGCTGTTTTTTTGCAACGTAACAGCAAGGCCCTCTGCATCCGAAGAGGTACGTGTGGGTAATGCACCCCGACCACGTGAACGAGACAATTGCTATAGGGCGCAGTGGTCCATCCTGAAAGAACCAGAAGACAAAGCTGATTCCCAATGGTCCTGGGGTGCCGTGGGAACCCAGGATGCAGCAGGTAACAATAGACTATGTGTATCCACAGTGGGCTGGTGTGATCCCAATGTATCCCGGGATGCAACGAGAAGGCATAAACACTATGGGAGACATCGCAAATGCCGCGTTTGACGAAGATAGCACCCTGATATGGCGTACAAATTACTTGAAGTACATTGTCCTCGACAAAATAAACTAACCATCCGGTAAAGATCTCTAAACCTTGCTGAATTCCAGTCGCCTCGATGGCCATGCAGAGTCCAGACAGTTGCAGAGTTGTAGGCACTCCTAGATTGATATGGAGAAATCCACGTCCACATTGACAAGGATGACACATATGTTAAGTGCGCACTGTGGTGTTTGATACAGAGATGTTATTGCGAGCGGCACCAGAAGAGGACGTCGCCACAGAAGCGCGCAACATGAGTGCGGTTGAGTCCGTAGGGGGGAGGTGCGCTGCGAGGATCTGCGGCCAATTCCCCTGAACGATGTGTATACGCACAGCCTTCAACGGCACGTGATGTCGCTGCGAGGACTGCGATGCTACTTGGCAATACACACATTACGAAATCACAGGCAGCATGTAGGATTAGTCGTTCAGTACATGGCATTGTTGTTTGTTCACATTGCCAAACAGAACATCTTAGCTGCGACACAAATGTACGATGGGTATGTTCTTCATGTTATATATCAAGTTTGTTGAGTTGAAAACCCTCCTGTGTACGCTGAATCGTGCTGCCAAATTCCCCGAGCACCGATTTGACCCCCCCCCCCCAAAGTGCAGCTCCTTCTAAAAAAACCCTAATACCCCTAACATCCCAGAACCAATCACACGGCGTTCGATGAATGAAGCGTTGGACGGAATCGAGTAAACCGCATTCATAGTCGCAGGAATATGCATCCAGTGCTGCACGATCCACCAATTGGCGACTCACTTCTGTCACCCATCGAATGGCCATCTCAGCACTTCCCAAATAAGTCGACGTCCACGCACTGCGAGTCAAAGTCCCGAAGAGTGATCGAAGATTGCACGGGACGTCGCCGGCGTATGGCGTCCGTGAAATCCGATGGACACAATCGAAGGCTGCTCGGGGGGGTTCTCAAAACAACGGCATCCACTGAACGAATTTCACCCAACCTGCCCCGTCGAACCCCATTAGAAAAGTTTTCGAGTCTCCAAGGGGCCCTGTGGAAGATCAGGGGGGCAGCAAGTTTGTGGCGGGGAAAGGACTTACAATGTACAAAAACCTTGCTGGCACGGTGGGTGCCACCTTTGCTTGGGACATTGTCGTTGCTCCCAGGTACTAGAACCACAGCCAATCAGGTTCGACATCCATTTCTGCGAGTACCAAGTGCTGTGTGCGGTAGCGATGGTACCGTGATTAAACAACTATTCTCCACTTGATGTGGTGAACATTATTTTAGAACTTGTTGTCCTGAGAGATGGAATAGATTAAGCGGAATAGATTGGCGGGAACATATAGTTGGGTTACACGTCGGTGCTTCACCACTGATCCAGCCTTGTTAGTTTATCGACAAAAATGCAGTGTTCATTGTTGCAGCCGCAAGAGTATAGATAAGTAGCAAAACTACGTGCTGACAACCTTGAATAAAAATTTCCGCAAAGTTTATAACAATGTGTGCAATGACATGCTTATATCAAATGCATCGCATGCTTGGGCTGCGGTTACAAACATCTTGCTACAATTTTTGAATGTTATTCTAAGTTCACAAAATCTACTACGAAACCAACAAGCTTAACAAACTTAACAAGCTCACCAACAAACCTCCAAGCAATGTATACAATATAGCAGACCACCTGATACAACATTCTGTATGGTTCAGAACTTCCGCAAGAGCTCTTCAAATTAAGAAACGATACTCTATTTACAAGAGGAAAACATTGAGTTAGTCTGCAACTTCAAGGCCCAGGAAAGTCTTTGTCCATCAATATCACCAAAATGAAAGCATTATGTAAGTCTGAAATTTGAAGAGTTTAAGGTTATGGTCTGTGAACAACGTGTATGTAGCTAAAAACGTTGAAGTCCTCAGAATTTCCCATTTTCGCAGTAACATGTACTACCCGCTAGTTTGCGTGGCTGCATAAAGCACAATGGCATTATGCTGTAATGGGCTCGGTGTAGAAAGTCCGAGTGACTGCTGGCGTGCATCAGCAACCTTCGCTTGAGCACGAGTCAACAAATCAACTGCCGCGTGGTGTGCTTCACCCTGCGTTGCGCAGATGGACTCGAGCCTCTGCACCTCCTCCCGAAAAGCGGCGTCTGCTGCTCGCAAAGTATCAAGGTCAGTGGCCAAGGACTTCACCTCCGCGGCCTTGTTTGCGTAATCTGCAGCTGGAGCGCCCTCACGCAGAAGTTGCTTTGCCTCCTTTGATGCTGCAAGATAAGCTGCATGAAGTGCATCCGCAGCGTCGTCGTCCTCCTCACGCAACTTCTCCAAGGCGGAGTCGAGCTTCATCCGCGCCTCCTTCAGAAGCGCTTCTGTCTTAGCAACCTCCTTTGCTGCCGCTAACTCCTCCTCCTTTGCGCCAGCAAGTGCATCTTGAGTCTGCGTGCTTTTGTTGCAAGTAACCGCTGCTTTGCAAACAGGAAGCACACATTGAGGTAAGTAGGTCTTCATAAATCGATTGTGCGTGGTCAGTACGTAGATTCACCACAGAAGAAAACTCCCCATAAACCAGAGGCAATGTTTTAGTCTTGAGCTCACAAAATTCCACCCTCATTTTTAGCAAATTGCAAAGACGTCAAATATCAGAAACAATGAAATGCTCTTCTGAAATGATATGGAGGCGGAAGTCATAAATGATTAAGCAAACGCTCGTGGTTATCTTTTTTTTTTTTTTTTAAAAACATTGCAAGGATTGGTTGAGTATCATTCAGTAGATGAGTACTGAAGACTCTGAGGGTGGTGGACTCTACAATTTTTGATTCTTTCTACAAATTGAACTTTTCTAATTATGTGCAAAAAATAGAACTAGTTTCCAATCCGCCAACACGAACTTCTGAAAGTTCCGTATTACTTTTGAGAAATTTCAAAAATAAATCCCAATCCGGGTATCAAGTGGTCTCACGGTTCATACCCCCCAGCACCTTGCACGAATCAACAAAACAGTCCGCAAATTTATTCAATGCTACGATGTTAATTCTGATCTTATCCCTAATCAACTGACTTGTTGAGAAGTTGTTACCGCATATTTATCTTGATTATGTAGGAATCAATCCCAAATGTGTTCAGACTGGACGAGGCAATGAAAGGATGAAACAAAAAACATCGAATACAACACTTTCACGAAACCTTAAAAGTAAAGAGCATCGTCGTTACAGAGTGGAAAATGAAAGACAAAAAACGAGAAACATGTAAGCACACAACATAAAGGCTCAAAACAGATCCTCTCAAATTAGAAATGAAAGTGGAATATTACAAAGTGGAATAAAGCAAAGGCAGATGAAGAACCTGAAGTGGATGCCCCAGGGTCAAGGTTCACCGGTGCTGCGCTCCCGCACGACAATTGTGCAATAATTTTGCACAATCCTTCGACTTGGCAGCGCGTCGCTACCGGCCCAAGCTTCAGAGGATTGCGGCGCTGATTCTTCAGTCGAAACGCCATGCGGGACATTGCTTCCGCAAGCCAATTCACAGGTAAACCATAACCAAAAGTAGCGTAGCAAGCCCTCAAGAATCGGAGGGAATAATACGAATTGTCGGGCTTGTTCCCGTAGACTTTGAAGTACTGGATTGCAAATTGCTTTCGCTCAGCAAGATCTGTGCACCTGGAGATCTCGTACCGGTTTGGTTGACCACCTGGCCTCCACACGGCTACAATCTCCTCTTCGGTGATGAAGGGATAGGCCTTTGGCAAATGTTTCAGCAATGGACCTTCGGCGCAGAGGCCCACCTGAGACATGAAGAACTCACGGTCGTAATGCGCATCACGCCCGAGCAGCATTGGTGCTGCAGCCAGCATGCGCTGACGAACTTCGGGGAGGATTCCAGACAAATCAAACGGTTCATCAAACTCCTCCATTGTCACTGCCCGCCCATTCGATTGCTCGATGTTACTGCCCTCTGAAGAGGAGTCATCGGAAGCATACTGCGATGGAGCACCGTGACGAGTCGGGGGTGGACTACAGCTTGGCTTCCGCTTGGTGCGCTTCGCCATCTGCTTGGAACGCGACGTCATCGGAGCGAGAAAACAGAGAAATCCAAGGTAAGAGTGACACTTCTGTGAGCTTAGGTGAGTCTGTGACAACAAGCGGCAACATAAACAGAAAAATCAAGGGGCATGCCAAGCAATCAAGCAATATGTGAAGCGTGGATGCAAAGTGAACCTGCTCAGACTATGAGGCTGAAGCAAAACCCAGACATGGCGATTAAGCATAAAGGTGTTGTGGAGAGACGGACATGGCCACCAATGTTCCATCACTCCCAGTACCAAGTGTGGAATTAGTGGGACTCGACGGTTTGTTATCATGGCAAATATTTACATGGTGTGAAATTAGTGGGACTTGACGGTGTGGTGTCATGGCAAATATTCACATGATCTTCATTGCATGGGGAGGGGACGTTTGAGTCTACATGAAGTCACACTACTGTAGGGAAATAGTGAGGTGTACCATTACATGAGAAATGAAGTTAGTAACTGCCGTAGGATGAGGATGCTTCAACAAAGATGTGGTCCATGGGCTCTGAGATTATTCGTGGGAACTTGGAAGTCTGAATCAGTCACAGGTAGAGCTGGATGGATGGGTCGATAGCAAGTGGAAAATGGGTAGCCTCGGTAGCTTGGAAAATGGATGGGGGGTGGACGCCTATTGCCATGTTGGAGCCTTTAAATTTAAGTCAATTGGTGATAAATAAGGACATATGAAAAAAACCGAAAGTAGCCATAAAATATAAAACAAAAGGCATAAAAGTAAATAATAAATGAAAGAACAAAAATTGAATCCCAGGAAGGGTAAATACATAATTCCAGAACAAAAAATGAAGAGATCATTAAGGAAGAATTAGTTATTATTCACGTTTCACTCAAACTTCATTTCTCATCTCATTTTTAATCCACTCATAAAAGATAAGTTCACTTCAATGTTTCCTTCAATTTCCTATAATTGTGAATATTGTTTTCAACTCTTGCCATGCTGCACTACTGTAATTTTTAATATGGTTCTAATTGGGGTTAGTTCTGTGCACAATGATTAAGGAAGAATTAGTTCTTATTCATGTTTGACTGAAAATTCATTTGTCATTCATCCATTTTTCATCCGCAAAAGATAAGTTCTCTTCCATGTTGCTTTCAAATTTCATATTTACGAATACCATTTCACCCTTGCCATGCTTCATTGCCTTTTTCTGTTATTTGGTTCCAATTGGGGAGCTATATCTCGCACAGTGATTAAGGTGGAATTAGTTCAGATTCATGTTCAACTGAAACTCCAATTTTCATTCATCTATTTTTCATCCACCCTTAAATGAATGTTTCCTTCAAATTTCAGTAATTACAAAAATTGTTTTGACCCTTGCCATGCTTCAGCGTCTATTTTTTTTATTTGCTTCAAATTGGATTGAGTTCTGTACAAGCCGATTAAGGAAGGATTAGTTCTGATTCATGTTTCACTGAAACTTCAATTTTTAGTCATCTAGTTTTCATCCATCCACAAATGATGCACGTGCACTTCAAGGTTTCCTTCAAATTTCAGCGATTATGAAAATTGTTTTGACCCTTGCCATGCTTCAGTGTTTTTTTTTTTTTCGCTGAAATTTGCTGAAATTTTTCACAAATGATGCACATGCACTTCAATGTTTCCTTCAAATTTCAGTTGTTCTAATTGGATTGAGATCTGTGCAAACCGATTGAAGGAAGGATTAGTTCTGATTCATGTTTCACATAACTTCATTTTTCAATCTTTCGTTTTACCTCCACCCATAAAAGAAAAGGTCACCGTTATGTTTCTTACAAGTTTCATAATAACGGATACCGTTTTCACCCTTGCCATGCTTCAGTGCCTTTTTTTTTTATTTGGTTCTACTTGGGGAGCTATATCTCGCACAGTGATTAAGGTGGAATTAGTTCACATTCATGTTCAACTGAAACTCCAATTTTCATTCATCTATTTTTCATCCACCCTTAAAAGATAACATATGAATGTTTCCTTCAAATTTCAGTAATTACGAAAACTGTTTTCATCGAGCCTCCATGCTTCAGTGCTTTATTTGTTATTTTTATTTGGTTCTAATTGGGTTCAGTTCTGTTCACACTGATTGGAGGTGTGTTCTTTCTTATTCATGTTTCACCGAATCTGGCTTCTTCATTCATTCGTTTATCGTTCACAAAAGTTAGGGTCTCTTTAATGTTTCTTCATCCTTGCCATGCTTCAGCGTCCTATGGTTTAGATGCTTCAAATTGGATTGAGTTCTGTGCAAGCCGATTAAGGAAGAATTAGTTCTCATTCATGTTTCATTGAAACTTCAATTTTCAGTCATCTAGTTTTCATCCATCCACAAATGATGCACGTGCACTTCAATGTTTCCTTCAAATTTCAGCGATTACGAAAACTATTTTGACCCTTGAAGTGCTTCAGTGTTTTTTTTTTTTTTTTTAGTTGTTCTAATTGGATTGAGTTCTACGCCTTGAAAAAAGATTACCTCTAAATGGGCTAGAAACTGGGCAAAAAATGATTAATTGTGAATGAAGAAGTAACAAAGTAGCAGGATTTAATTCACAAGTATAATGAATTTAGAAATCTGTAGCAGATTGAATGGTATCTGAAGATAATAAACTGCTGAAACATACTTGTGTTCTTTGAAAAAGAAAGACATTAGACTTTGGAATATAAAGATACGTCTGGAAAGAACCTTGGATACTCAGTTGCTTATATTGGTTTTAGAATTATACAAGACTCTGTTAATGGTTGAACAAAATTCTAAGTATTGAAAAAAACGGTGATAGTAAAGAAGTTCCTACAAAACAATTTACATCAAAATCTTCATATCTGGTAAAAGAACACTTCAGTGAAAATAATTAATAAAAGAAAAAAAAAATTAAAAAAAGCACTCGATCTGTGCGGGCGTGTAAGCGTGGTGGGGTGGGTGTCGGAGGGTGGATTCGAACCCGGCACCAGCACCCTGAGGCCGCCACGTCAGTTCAATCCGTAGCCTCGGAACACCAAGCCACCAAGGCTTTGACGAAAGGGAGTGTGTTCTGAGCATATTTATATCAAAGCTGACATCCAAAAAATCCAAAAAATATAAAATAATAAAAAGTTTTGCGCCATCAACTGCGCTTCAAAAGCGTGGTGGGGTGGGTGTCGGAGGGTGGATTCGAACCCGGCACCAGCACCCTGAGGCCGCCACGTCAGTTCGTATCCGAAGCCTCGGAACACCAAGCCACCAAGGCTTTGACGAAAGAGAGTGTGTTCTGAGCATATTTATATCAAAACTCAGATCCAAAAAATCCAAAAAATTAAAAAATTAAAAAGTTTTGCGCCATCAACTGCGCTTCGAAAGCGTGGTGGGGTGGGTGTCGGAGGGTGGATTCGAACCCGGCACCAGCACCCTGAGGCCGCCACGTCAGTTCATATCCGGAGCCTCGGAACACCAAGCCACCAAGGCTTTGACGAAATAGAGTGTGTTTTGAGCATATTTATATCAAAACTGAGATCCAAAAAATCCAAAAAATTAAAAATTAAAGAATTCTTCATTAGAACTTTAAATCTCGTATTCTGATTTATGCATAACTAATAAGCATCTCCTTGTTCCAAACTCGGGATTGCATAAAAAATTCGATTTTAAATTAAGCAGTGGACACCAAATTGAACATAGGAAGCATATCAAAGCCGACACCAAATTGAGCAATCTGGACAGCAAGCTTAGGCAAATGAAACAAGTCAAATTGAAACAAACTGGTCAGCAAGCTTGAGCAAATGAAACAAATCAAACTGAAATTACACATGCAATTGAAATATTTAGAACCATATAAGTTTTTAAGCACATCATGCTATTTGAAGTCCCGGGAGTGGTAAGCTCCACTGACTTAATGAGATTACCGAATCACTTGTCACCAATTTCCACGGAAAATTTAGCAACAACCAATTAAGGCACAAAATGTGCATGCTCAATGTTCGAGGGGCTTCATTCTACGTACACACAGTAGGAGATAGAAAGTAAGTTCCGGGATAAACGGGCTCTAGAAGTAACTTAGAGTTCTAATTTAGGCTTCAGCATATAAAGTGAACCACGACTTTCATCTAGTTCCTTGCAGCTGGGGGGTATGTTGCTCCAACACGCTTGACAAGGTCCACTGTTTGCTCCATCCAACGATCCTGCTCAGGAGTCAACTGCCCGCCCCACTGTGCAACCCACGATGCGTCAAGATCTGTGTCGCAAAAGAGGCAACGGTGACACTTGGAATCAATCATCTCTGCAACACAAGTGTTATGGAAAAGGCAACCACATGATCCGAGCACAGCAGCCCCAGCCACGAATCCCTTTGAGCACATCGAGCACCAATCCTTCAAACTTGCCACTCCAACCGGTGGTACCGACTGTCGATGCGGGTACTGGAACAAAGACTTGGGACGCAACACCAAATTATCCATCCGTGCCTTCTTGAATGTCGCATCAGCTACAGCACGTGCCACCTGGGATTGCTTGAAAACCGCGGCAGCCATGGAGAGTGGCCCATTCTCCTCAGCAAGACGGTCGATGGTAAATCGAGCGGTCATCACGGCCTCCTGCAAATCAGCGAGTTTTTCGGAGGTGGACCGAACCACTTCCACCTGGGCCTTGTAATCCGCTGGAGTCCCCGATTGGAAGAGCCTTTTCTGCTCCAACAAGGCCGCGGCAGCCCCTGCTTCGGCATCTGCTAAATCCTTGATGGAGCACCTTCCCATAACTGCCTCAGCGTCATCCTTCTCCTTTTGAAGTGCACGAAGCCCCTCCGCTGCGGATATCTCAGCTGCTGCCGCAAGCTGCGCCGCCATTTCCGCTGCATCGACCAAGGTTTCCAGTGTCGGTGGAGATGGAGATGCTCTGGACAAGCTTCGGATGATGCCGCATAGGCCCTCAACTTGGCGGCGGAGTGCGATGGGGCCAAGCTTGCGGGGGTTCTTCAATGCCGTGGCGATGCGTCTGCTCCGACAATGCAGTGCTTCAGCCACCCAGTTGACCTCCAATCCGTGCACAAATGTCGCAAAGGCAGCCTTCAAAAACCGCATGGAGTAGTACTTGTTGTCGGGGCTGTGTCCATAGACTTCGTAGCAGTGTTTGCTGAATAACCGAGCCTGCTCCTTGTCGGTGCAGTTG
This sequence comes from Ceratodon purpureus, assembly GCA_014871385.1. Taxonomy (NCBI): domain Eukaryota; kingdom Viridiplantae; phylum Streptophyta; class Bryopsida; order Pseudoditrichales; family Ditrichaceae; genus Ceratodon; species Ceratodon purpureus. The sequence goes on along the minus strand of CM026428.1, from coordinate 10,893,675 downwards.
ATAATCTCAAAACGGTTTGCTTGATTTCCAACCCTCCAGATCTTGGTGATGTCACTGTCCGAAATGTGCGGGTAAACAAATCCAACGTCGTCGACCATGGCACCTTTGTTGCACAAGCCAACCTGAAAAAAATAAATCACCATGTGAAACAAGCTGGACCGCAAGATTCGGCAATTTAGAGTAAAATCAATTTGAACAAAGTGGAGAATAAGCTAAAAGAAACTAGAAATAGTATGGGCCGCAAGCTTTAGCAAATGAAGAAAAAGCAAATACAAATAAAATGGCTTGAGCAAGCTGAAAGAGTCTTGACACAAACTGGACCGCTTGAGCATGGGCCAATTCAAACTGAAACAGTGGACTTATGGAATAAAAAAAAAAAAACCATGTGAAAAAAATAAATCACCATGTGAAACAAGCTGGACCGCAAGATTCGGCAATTTAGAGTAAAATCAAATTCAAACAAAGTGGAGAATAAGCTAAAAGAAACTAGAAATAGTATGGGCCGCATGCTTTAGCAAATGAAGAAAAAGCAAATACAAGCAAAATGGCTTGAGCAAGCTGAAAGACTCTTGACACAAACTGGACCGCTTGGGCATGTCCAATTCAAACTGAAACAGTGGACTTATGGAATAAAAAAAAAGCCAACCTGCAAATGAAACAAGTCTTGAAACAAGCTGGACCAAACAAGGATCGAAACAAGCTGGACCAAACAAGGATCGAAACAAGCTGGACCAAACAAGGATCGAAACAAGCTGGACCGCAAGCTTCGGCATACGAAGTAAAATCAAATTCAAAAAAACTTGGAGAGCAAGCTGAAAAAGACTTCAAACAGAATGTCATGCAAGCTTCAACTATCAATTTCAGTACAACTCAAATTCAAACAAACTCATGCGGCAAGCTGAAAAAGACTTCAAATAGACTGATAGGAAGCTACAGCAAGTGAGGTAACATCAAATCGATTACCAACCTTCTCACTGAAGAATTCCGCATCGTACTCAGCTTCGCGGCCAACAATCGCTGGAGCCACCTTTACCATGGATGCTCGCAATGGTTCCGGGATTCCCGTGAGATCCAGTGGAACATCCCACTCATAGTTTCCCACGTCAAATGCTTGGGCGATGCTTTCCAAATCTGCTTCGGCATGTGACATTGCTGCCCCGGATCCTTCGCCTTCGTCACTGTAGTCGGAGTCGATCACCACATTGCGGCTGAATCTCCTGGTTGGTGTGGTAGCGGCCCGGGATTTCCGTTTCTTCTCTTGCACCATGGCGACACTCTCAAGCTGAGAAGCAAACATGTTAGCCATTGTGATTTCGCAAGAAGAAGGAGGTTAATAAAAAATCAAGAGCTTAGTACAGCAAATTGAAAATGGAATTAGAGTCAACCTTTGCAGTGGGCGGGAGGGAGGTGCGTGCTGTAGGAGATCCACAGTTTTGCGTGGCGGAGGTGACGATTGTCGGGCGCATGGGAGCACTCTGCCACTGCATTGGCTTCTCGTCTTCAAAAATCCAGCGTCCTTTGTCTCCCATCATTGTGCAAAATTTAATGAGAAAGCGATTCCTTGGAGAAGCAGCCGTTCTAAAATGGATTGATGGGGAGTACATGCAATTGCTTAAGCATCCCATTAAATGCTACGATGGAACTCTTGGGTCAGCTCAATGAAGATGCTGGTTCCATGTTGTCTAATCTGAGTACGTGTAACGTCCCATAACTTGGAAAAAAGGCTGCTGACCATTCGTCCACCTTCATTCGTCGAATGTGAGGAAATACAAAGAGGATAACCGGCGCTGGATGAAAGGGAGTGGACAGTGTTACGTGGAAACTTCATCCCTCCAAACAGTTGTAACCATTCGTAACAGAAAATCAAACCATGTTTTCTTGGCGGAGCTTCCTTATTGATTAATCACTGAAACTACATTTTTCATCCATATTGTTCTTCATCCACCCACGGAAGATTAGTTTATTTTAATATTTCTTTCAGCCCTTGCCATGTTGCACGGTTTTTTTGGGGGATGCTCTCTAGATTCCTTGTTCCTCAATATCTTAAGATATATTAAGTCGCATTTGCATAACTAATTAGCATTTCGATATTCGAAAATCGAATCATCAACTTACACCATTCCAAGGAAAACAGTGGGCACCAAATTAAGCACATCAGATTCCCAATAAACCATGCTTTAAGCGAGCTCTTGCATAAGCATCACTAACATGCATAAAAGGAATAAAGAAAGGTGAGGGGATTAAAACAAAATTAATTAAAAAAAGGCACGACGAAGGTATTGAAGAAAGATGAAGGGAATTCAAAAAAAATAAAAAATAAACAAACAAATAAGAATGATGACATGGCTCAAAGAAAGATGAAGGGAATAAAATTAAAAAATAAATAAAGAATGATGAAAAGCATTAAAGAAATATGAGGGGAATAAATAAATTAAAAATAGTATAAGTGATGATGAAGAGGATAAAGAAAGATGAAGTGGGTAAAGAGAAAAGAATGAAATAAAGAAAGATGAAGGGGGGTGGAAGTAGAAGAAGGGAATATTAAAAAATGGAACAAAAAAAAAGGAATATTAAATTTCAAATTAAACAAGGAATTAGTCAACAATGAACTACATTTTATTTTGAAGGACATTGACTCGGAGGCGCATTCTAAATGTATAATCTTTCTGAATATTTGTTAAAGAAGATGGCGAGTCCAGTAAAAAGAGTCATCGGCGATTAAGACTCCAAGTTTGGAGTGATACCCAAAGTTGCCAGTTGGTAGTGATTAGAAGATTGATATATTATCCAGGAGGAAGAATCCAAATGTACGGTTAGAGTTCTTTGTAAAGACATTCGACACTTTTCATATAGATCTAACATTTCTTGTATTAGATTATTTGTAAAGGCATCGAATATTCGTGATTGGATCTAAGGTAACCTTGAACTGCTTATTTGAGCAATTCCAATTTTTATTGCATAGTATGGCAAAATGTTAAAACTTTTTGTCTTGCATGTATGTCATTGCAATTTAATATTTGAGAACCCACAATAATATACGAAACACCAATTTTTTGCTAATAAATCTGTAACCTCTTATCCAATCACCATATTTGAATTTCCAATGCACTTCGAAGACTTGCAAGCAATAAGGAATTTTTTAATTTTTTAATTTTTTGGATTTTTTGGATCTGAGTTTTGATATAAATATGCTCAGAACACACTCTCTTTCGTCAAAGCCTTGGTGGCTTGGTGTTCCGAGGCTTCGGATACGAACTGACGTGGCGGCCTCAGGGTGCTGGTGCCGGGTTCGAATCCACCCTCCGACACCCACCCCACCACGCTTTCGAAGCGCAGTTGATGGCGCAAAACTTTTTATTATTTTATATTTTTTGGATTTTTTGGATGTCAGCTTTGATATAAATATGCTCAGAACACACTCCCTTTCGTCAAAGCCTTGGTGGCTTGGTGTTCCGAGGCTACGGATTGAACTGACGTGGCGGCCTCAGGGTGCTGGTGCCGGGTTCGAATCCACCCTCCGACACCCACCCCACCACGCTTACACGCCCGCACAGATCGAGTGCTTTTTTTAATTTTTTTTTTCTTTTATTAATTATTTTCACTGAAGTGTTCTTTTACCAGATATGAAGATTTTGATGTAAATTGTTTTGTAGGAACTTCTTTACTATCACCGTTTTTTCAATACTTAGAATTTTGTTCAACCATTAACAGAGTCTTGTATAATTCTAAAACCAATATAAGCAACTGAGTATCCAAGGTTCTTTCCAGACGTATCTTTATATTCCAAAGTCTAATGTCTTTCTTTTTCAAAGAACACAAGTATGTTTCAGCAGTTTATTATCTTCAGATACCATTCAACCTGCTACAGATTTCTAAATTCATTATACTTGTGAATTAAATCCTGCTACTTTGTTACTTCTTCATTCACAATTAATCATTTTTTGCCCAGTTTCTAGCCCATTTAGCCTGGTAATCTTTTTTCAAGGCGCAGAACTCCATTTTCAACCATCTACAAGAGAATCATTGGGACAAGTTCATGTTTCTTTCAAATTTCAATAGATATAGACATTGTTATTGAGCTTCCCTTGCCTCATTGAAACTTTATTTTGCGTTCATGTTGTATTTCATCCATCCACCAATATCTTAAAATATATCGAGTCGCATTTGCATAACTAATTAGCATTTCAATATTTGAAAACTGAGTCATCAACTTACAATGATTGCAAGGTAAATCAGGCTTCAAGCTAAAACAAAGTGGACACCAGGCTTAAGCAACTAAGCTTGGATCGAATTCAAATTACACATCCAATTGAAGGTCTAGAAACATAGAACGATGAAGGGAATAAAGAAAGATGAGGGGATTTTTAAAAAATAAATTATGCAAGCAATAGAATTTTCAAGATCAAATTTTGTGGTTTTACATAATTTTTTATTTCAAACAATTGGTGATGAATTTTTTTATTTAAATATAGGAAATATTCATTTACACATCCTTCATATTAAAAAATACCTCATTAAAAAATAAAAATGAGCTGATCCAGGAAGACCTCAACATGAGGTGTTAGTATGATCAAATTTTGTGAAATAAGTATCTTTATATTTTAATCAGATCTTAATAAAGTAATTATATCGTCATGCTCAAGTGTATAAACTTAGTTACGATATGGAGGGAAACAAAAATTCGGGTTATAATAAAGAATCAAAACATATCTATTGTTATAACAATTGGGCTTTGTTTAGTCCATATCAAATTCCTTCAAAGTATATATTGAACTTTTTGTAGACACTTGCAAAAAGAAAGATGTGCATACATACAAAATATAACCTACATACATTCAAAATATAACCTTGGATGTTCCCTACATACATTCAAAATATAACCTTGAAAATCGCCAAACCTTAATTTTTTGCAAAAAAAAGAGGTGCAAAATCATAAAAAGTGACTTAAAAAATCATCAAGAATGGATTATTATTTTCCTTAAACTAAGATTTGGTAGACATTGACTCAGTTGTTCCTCGTGTCCTTACTACAGTAGTGGATTGGATGTGGAGCCTGATGTAGAGCCTCAGCGCCCAGATAGGCAGACTTTTTGGTGCCATGTTTAGAAATGATAAATTTATTATTTATTAGAATAGTTTTGCAGAAAATATAGTGAATAGTGAAAACACAGTGAACAATAACAGAGAATAGGGATTTCAAGAGTAGAGAAATGAAGGATTTAACATTGGTTTTAAAAGCAATATTTCAAACAATTTCAAAGTATTTCTATTTTCTTTGAATTAGTTCCCAAAAAAATCAATTTTGCAAATTTAAATTGAAAGACAACCTATACCTCATTTAACGGTATAGGGATCCAACACTTCAAAACTTTAAATATCCAAAAAACTTCATTGTCAATTTTGGATTTTGATATTGACTTTGAATAACCCTGTTTAGAAGTTTGAGCTTTTTCATCTCTTCGTGTTTTGTTCTTTTCATCTCTTTTTTTATTGTGTTTTCCTCTTGGGTTTAATCTTTAATTGAATTTGATTTTAGATTATGTTTCCTTTGACCACATTTTTAATGTTTTATATTACCTTTGTTTTTCAATTTCTGATTTTTGGTTTTTCGATTCTACTGTGTTCCTTGTTTCAGTGCATATTAAAGGCTCCAAAATGCAAAGTTACTTAATTCAGATCCCATCAATCACTGCCATGCAATGAAGCACCGAAACCTGTGTTGATACTTGGATATCATCTCATTAAAGTGCTGTAGCACATTCTGTTACTGTTCAAAAATTGGGCTTCACAACAAAAGCACCTGCTACATCAAAATTTGATTGTCAATCTTTAGTGCACCTAATTGCCTACTGCATTGCTATAGCAATGCTCCTTTACGATTGGACAATTTTGAATCTACTTGAATTCTGTGCTACAAGCGCTCCAATCTCTGTGCTTCGCTCCGACCGAGCATTGATCTTGAAATCGGGGAAACCAGGGCGCTTCACGACAAGGTCGTAGTAGTCAGGTATGGCTTCTCGCGGAAGCAAGATCGATATCTCTTCGCGGATGTGCGACACCGGCCAAAGCGAACCAACTTCAATACCAGGTAACTCTTTACCTTGGAACTCAACTGTGACACAAATCATGTGCTGCACCACGGCCTGATCGATGGGTATCCATAGAAGGCCCTCTTTCCTGTATCGCACATACTGGAAATTGAGGTATAAAACTTGACGTGCTAGATGATAGCGGAAGATCATGCTAGGCTTGGAGACAACACACTTCAATACATCTTGGCCCGCTTGAAACTTCTCGTCCCATCCGACATCCATAAGACTACTCAGAATTGCTTCAGCTGGCGATTTGAAGACGTACATGGTGGCTGTGCGACGCGGGTTCTCTGCTACAGCAAACAAGTCAACCATGACATGCACAGGCATGAACCATTTCACGTGTGCTGATTTACTCCCAGTTCCACCTTTCATTGCTTCAGAGATGTCGGTGGCCAACTTCAATCTAAATGCCTCGGACGTGTGCATGTCAGGGAGGGGCCAGTAGGGGTCATCAAGGGCGGGCAATGGCAACTCCTCTAAGCTGCCATACAAAGAAGAGCCAGACTGTGGAACGTACACTGCTTTCAGGAAAAAGGTGCCATTCTCCAGCAAAGTCTTATGACTGCGGCCATTGCGCACCGCTGCCTCTCCGACTTCATGGTGAAGCACGAGGATGACATCCATGACCGCCGTTGGATCAACCCAGTCGTCCCAATACGACTGATAAAGCAAGTTACATCCGCGGGGCTCCCTCGCAGCAGTGGCCGGATCCAAGAGCAACTGCCGGCGTTGATAAGCATGCCGAACTTTGATGGCGTCTAGCTTCAGCACATCCCTACCACGCCTCGCCATTGCTTTGAAACGAAATCCAAGGATCTGAGCCTTCCATGCCCCAGCGAATGACTCTGGACCATGAATCCTCGCGTCTCGGGACCAGGGACCTCTCACGGCCGCTCTCAATGTCACCCAACTGCCTATTTCTACCCGAAGGGGAACGTAATTACCATGATCGTCCAAGTTGTTATAAAGCACGACAGCATGCACCTCTTCAACTGGCTTATCCATCCTCGCTCTAGCAAAGATCACAAGAAACCTAAGATGTAGCAAAGATCACTAAAGAACTTGCGAAGTACTCACTGACGAGCTCCAAAGAGGAGAACAGATTCAGATGGCAATGGTTTCACGAAGGTCTACAGAACTTGAGCATGGCAGCGATGGAAGGGCTCTGGTTTTAGAAGGTGCTACAGCAGACTAGGAGGGCATCTTCGAAGTGCATGGAATGTTAGAAGGAGATCGATGAATTTCTGTATCTGTGTGAGCCAACCCACGAGGGAAAGCATTTCCCCATATCTAGTAAGTGGTGTATGAGTACTGTGTCAGTCCAGTTTGGTAAGGACATTATGCGAGCATTTTGTTTTCTATGAAAAGTCGTTGCACATGTAAACTGATCTCAGTGTCACAGTAGAGCAGCGCCAAATCATGCCGTGCATTGTACCTATAATCCTGGGCTTGGATATATCTGATTGGCAGGCAATGTACATCAGAATAGTACGTGGATTTAGACAATGTTAACCTATCGTCGAATATTGATTAATAACAAGGTGGTGCAGCTTGCCAAATGCTTGGATCGTTGCACCCGTATATTATAACTTTTCATAAGACGTTGTCGGAAGAGCACTGATGTTGAAATCAACCACGACAGGAGTTTGTGTACAATGTCGTAACTCGCTAATCCCGGCGTTGGTCCGTGACCTTCATCATCAATGTGAGCCCCTACATTGCAGCTAGGTGCCTACTGCCGCCCACACTTCCACCCCTACATGTGTTTTCAAGTGAAATTTGCTCTTTGAAGTAATAAACAACATTGTAATGGTGTCACTTGTACTGCTGCCAAATGTATTGTTGCCAATTGAAATGTTGCAAATTGTAAACAAAATTGTGAAAAAATAGTTGCGGCCATGGAACCGAAGGCCATGGCCATGGGACCCAATGCTGCGGTCATGGGGCCAAAACCGGCGGTCTTGGGCTCAGTGGAACGGTCATGGGTAGGCAGCAGTGGCCATGGGTAGTTTTTTTAATAAAAGAGTAAAAGAAAGATGAAAGAAAACGGGGAAGAAGAAGATTTTTTTTTTAAAAAAAACCCAAAAAATAAAAGATGAAAAAACTATATATCTCTCTTTTATTTGTGAATTTGCGAAATAGCATTTGAGAAACTTGAGGAAACAGGTTCTGAAGCGCACGAGGACCTTGCGAGGTTACCAATTATAATTTACATCCTTCTTGTCATCAAATTGTTGCTTAAACAGTAGTACTTGAGCTACATTGTAAAATGACCTGCCCATATCATAATAGCGCATTGAAAAATGGAACAATCAATTATATATTTATTAAGAGGGTTAAATAAATAATGGAGCATCTTTAGGAAGAAACATAATGCATGAAGAATAAAATCGAGATGAGTAAATCTTCTTCCACGCATCTTCAAGAAGAAGCATTAGACATAAAAATACAGAAATCAAGAAAAATAAATAAACCAAGGTAAATAAATAAATATTAGTAACTCCATGAAGACGCATACTAAAAAAAAACATCTCATCTTCTGGAAGAAGAATTATGAATCAAATAAATAAATATTAGTAACTTGGCCTCACGAATTACAAGCTCAGCCACCTTGCTATAAAATAAATGATTATAGACTACTGAAATATAAAGTAATCATAGCATAGGGCAATAAATATTTATATATACATTATAATGAATAAGAATATATACTTTCTTTATATAATACAGTTACTTAAGCTAGCTTTTACTTTACTTTTAAAAATAAAAGTAACTTCAAAAGTAAAGAAAAATGTAAAAGTGTGTACTAAATTTAAAAAATATAAAGAGTCAGTATTACATTAACAAGATGTGTGGGACCTCAAGGTTCGCGTATAAATACTAAATTTGGAGAAATAAAGTTGAAACTAAAGTGTAGGGTTGAAGTGTAGGAGTATATGAAGATATACAAGTAGAAAAAGAAGTAAATGAAGCTTACAACTTACGGTTTTGCATTTCTGGAGTTTCATGGTCCCAAAATTTTGTGATAATTTTGCAATATAAATACAAGTTTCATCATTGATGTATATTGTGATACCTTATCAATATTATTTGTTCAGTTGTAAATCTATACTATATAGTAGTATGCATTTTAACAATTTTGTCGTTGTTAAATCATTTTTTTAACAAGTTTGTGAAGATAGATATTCTAGTAAACCGTTCTCATAACCCAAAGTTCTAGATACATTACTTTTCCTTCTTTTAGATATAGTTATTGAATTTACGATATCAAGGATGAAATTGATGTTGGAACTTGTTAGAAGCTTGATGTTAGAAGCTTGTTCCGATAGCAAGAAATGATACAATGACATACGGAACTCAATGTGGAAGTCCACGTCAAACAAAGGAACATTAATTTATAGACCATACGTGATTTATTTTTTATTTTTTTAGATTCGTATTTACTTTTATTTATATATTTTTGAACATTTATATTCACTCTCAATAAAATTTAATCTTTAAAGTATTCAAGTTGATAAAATAATAGAATTTTCTTCATCATCTTGAAATATTGGGCTTTTAGATGAAGATATAAGAATATAATATAGTATAGAATTTATAGCATACATATTATGACAAAAACATTACTCTCATCCTTTAAAACATCAAAGTGACTCCAAATATTTACTATATATACTAAAGTCAATTCATGTATCCATGGTTCAACATGAGAATTTTGAGACTGGACTACAAACAATCAAAATATTTAAATACGATAATTTTAAAATTAACAATTGCCATTTACTTTTACAGATACTATAATTTTTATAGTGATTTTTACTTTGTATGTAAGAGATTCTTTTACTTTTACTTGACTTTTGTATCATATGCATAATGCACGGGAGCATTATTCAGCGTTACCTGCAAGTGTAAGGTACGAGTCAAAGCTACGGTGATTATACATTCAAAACAACACGAATTATCCAAAGCAACAAAACTTATAGTGTTCTATAATGTAACATTATAATATTTGGAAGTCTCATTTTAAGCTTGTTTTTCATTAGTCTTTTGAAAAATTTCCTTCAAACTAGACTAAACACTTAATATACAGCATGTGCAACCAATGAAACTTATTTTAATGATAGTCTAATTATCGTGTTATTTGTCCATAAAAAGTAAGAACTATGTATTAAAACAAAGTCGAAAGGTATGTTCTAAGATTGCAGTTGGGGCCCCCAACTAGTGCAGTCACGGGCCCCCAACTAGTGCAGCTGGGACCCCCAACTAGTGCAGCTGGGACCCCCAACTAGATACAGCTGGGCCCCCCAACTAGTGCAGCTGGGACCCCCAACTAGTTGCAGCTGGGGCCCCAACCAGTGCGACCGGGGCCCCCAACTAGTGTGGCCGGGGCCCCCAACTAGTGCGACTGGGGGTCGTACCTAGTGCAACCGAACCCTTCAATTCAACATTGTATTCATTAAATTGGCAAATCTTGTTTATATCTGGCGTGGTAGCTGTGCAGATTATGATTGGCTCAAAATGAATGAAGACAAACTTGTGGAAAAGAAGATCCAGGTCTATTGAAACATACAAAACAAATCCAAAACAAAAGAAAGAGGGTGGAAGCACACTAGGGTGGACTGCTTTTGACATGTAATTGTACCCAAGAAAGCACTAAAAGCCAACGCCCAATTTTGATGGGTATTTAAGGTACTAGAAAACTTAAATTGTAAATAAACAAGGTTTAGAAGGAGCATTGGAAGAATATGGTTCAATACTTCAAAAATCCACCTGAAAATTCTAATTTTTTACTAAACTAAATAATGTCAAAATTTTTGCCCTTTGATCGCTAAGAATTGTAAGGAAAGGATGAGTGCTTGGGAAATAATGATACAACATGTGTTACCGTAGAAGGTGCTCTTTTTAACCATATAATTTTTTATGTACTTTGCAACTTAATTTTTATCAATATTGATTACTTTGTGACATTTTTTTACTGCTGTAAGGTACTTTTTCTGAAAAGCAAGAAGTGCAATTTTCAGTATGTTTCTAATGTTTTTCAAAAATTGGTGAAGTGATTGCACACTCCATTACTCCTTTCACCCAAATCCACAAAAAATTGAATGCTGTAGGATGTAGAGGGGTCCAAGAAAGGCCATTGAAGAAGAAATTTTACAGGATTTAGAGGGTGTAACGTACTTTTGGATCCACCCTGGTGTCCTTCCATCCAAGAACAATGGAAAAAATAACCAGGGAGTCGAAATATTAATCAAAACATAAAACAAAGGCTACGAAATTGGGAATAACGGGAAAATGAAACCGGGTAAAATAAAGATGAAAAATAACAAGCAACAATACATTTTCACAATTTTTTTATAAAAAGGACTATGAATGGAAGATAGAATGGAAGAAGGATGAAAAAAACATTAACATGGACAAAGGAAAGAAAAAATGACGTGGAGAAGAAGAATGAAAAAGTTACACAAAAAAGAAAAATAGAAAAATGCGTTGGACTTCTCGTTGGTTTTAGAAATGAAGAAGAAATTTCAATAAAACTGAAATCTAGTAACTTGAAGAAGATGACATAGGATTATAAAAGTTGACGAAATTGAATTGAGTTTTACATGCAGCTTTTATTCAAATAGGAGTATGAGCGTCTTCAAAAGCTTTTCCCTTGTTGTACATCTAATTTAAAATACATCGTGCAAAGAGGCTCAGAAAACAATTTAGTGACCTCAATTACAGGACACCATATTACTGACCCCCCGAGTTCATCTCCATTTCTAGTACCACTAGAGAGTATGTACACTAAAAATTATCCACTACTGTTCATTGAGTAAACTCTCTTCGTCATGAGTACTTGCGTTGACTTCTCTAATATTAAGCATTAATCAAATATCAGAAGCGGAGAGCTTATTCTAAAGAGATTCACAGAATGGACTGATGTATCCTGAAAAGTTTAATAATGCCCAAGCCAAACAAGCAAGGTCTCAGGTTACATCTGCGGTACAGATTCTAAGCCCCACTAACGTGTACACACTGTTGTATATCCGCATGGAATAGTGTTTCTAATCCCACAATATCATGATAAGCCTTGATGCGTACGCAGAATACTAAACGGGCGGGAGAGGTTCAGAAATAATCCACCCGTTTCATTGATTTAACAGACCACATCACGAGTACGTAAGTTGACTTTTTCCAAATCATGTCCATGCAATGATGATACGTTTAACTAAGAAGGACATGGACTTCAGGATATTAGACTCACACCTCCAGGAAGATGTTCTCTCATTCTCTACGCCCTGCAACCAACTTTCTCATTCAACCCCGCATCTTCTCTCCCAAACTCCTCCTTAATTCTGCTGTAGCAACCTAGCTCGATGGGGAAAAGCAAGAAGCCACAACGAGTGGTTGTGCCAGCACCTCAGGCAAGTTCTAGTGAGACTAGCTCCTTTGAAGCACCTTTGAGTTCTGATTTCATCAATCCTTCGATTTGGGCTGAGGCATTCGACTTGAGAGGAGTGGGTGAGAATATGCGGAAGCACCTCACAAGCGTGGCTCCATTTTTGCTTGGAGACGCCGCATGCTATAGCTCTGATTTTTTTGTTGACGTGGGAGGACTATGTGGTAGCGGCGTCCCATTCAAGCGACTCAAGGAAGAGCACAAACCTGCCACTTGAAGCAATTGTGGGCACCTATCCGCTCAACAAGAATGAAAATCGCCATCCATTGCGGCATATGACAGAGGATGTTGCAGCGAGGGCACTTAGGATGTACCAGCGCGTTTATGGGGGGACAGCTCCAGACAATGGCGAGTTTGGCACGGCATTTGTCAGGGGCTTAATGCTTGATGCCAAACGCTGGAAAATCAACTGGGCCGAAGGTGCTGCTGAGATAGCGAAAGTAAGTCTCCTTAATTTTGATGTATGTCTTCTCCTCGTTGATTTGGATCATATCATCATAGACTAACTGTTGCTTCTGTGTACGCAGAGCCGCCTCAAAAGTCCAGTGCTAAATCCAGCGAAGCTCACACCGCCGTGCTTGCGTGAGCAGATCCAGGCGATGCTGAAAGTGTTCAGAGCAGTAGTCGATAAGGGTGGTACGCGAGAAGAATGCGGCAGCAAAAAACCATCTCTGAAGGAGGTGTGCCGCGTCCAGGAGGTATTGTGCGACAACTACGTGCTTGTTACCCGTCCACGGGCACCATGGCACAGACTGGAAGACAGACCAAGATAAACTAGCAGTTAGAAGGATTGACCACCGAGGCCAACTAGGAGTTCCAAGATCGTCACCGAAGTAAACAGGGAGTTAGGAGCACAGGAATAGCAGTATTCAGATAGTATAAAAGGATAGCATAGCGTTTGTAGTCACTCTCTTGAATTTCCACGGCTCTTGAGCTCGTTTTGTAAAAGACTGAGCACAGAGAAGAAGACTTCTAGGGCACCGTTCTAAGACTACTTGGCATTCTCTTTTCTCTTGTATCTACCGGAAGGCTCTGCAGCTCCTGCAACCTGCGGCTTAATAACTCAGATATGCTTTGTTTTCCCTTGCTTCGTATGACCACTGTCTGATCACCATTATCACTTGCTTGACCTCACCTGCTCATCTTCTATCCTGTCCCTTACCATTCCCTGTCTCTCCATCTACCTTAGAATACTTAGAATTACCAAGGCCGCCACGGTTCCCAGAGCATACCATAGACCTTGGATATCGCCTTGGTCACGCTGCCTGACCTTTACTAATTAAAACCGGCCTCAGCCTGTTAAGGCACACCTCAACCGCCTCCGCCGGTCACCCACACACGATACCTTCGTCTCCTCTTGTTACCACTCCTCGGACCGGCCGGTTACCATTCTCTGAAGTCTCAGACATCCATCTCGACCCAGGCTAACATTTTGGCGACCATGCTGGGGATGGAGACTTGAGATTTTCGAGTGAAATCTTCAGACCAGGGACACGGAATCCCGCGTCAGCACCATGCCTCCACGAAAACTACCCCTCGAAAGAATCAATGAAGCCGAGGAGGCGCTTCAGCAGGAGGATCCTGACCCAACTAAAGAGCTCTTACAATTCCTAAAAGATCAAATGACCGCCCCTGGCAGCCAAAAATGAGGCCACGAATGCTAAACTAGAACTGTTGAGCAACCAGTACCAGAATCTCCACGGTACCACGACAAATGAAGCTATTCATGCGACACCACACGACCTGGAAGCCCCGTTGGAACCTCTTCGATCCACGACACTTCCCAGAGATAACCACACCGCCGCGACATCCCAGAGCGGAGGCAACATGGAAAAAAACCACCAAGTTTCCAAAAATTCCATATCCTGTCTTCGATGAGTCTGGAGACCCTGATTGGCACATACGCCGATTCAAGGTCATTGCCCGTACAAATGGTATCCTCAGTTCCCTAGATTTACAAAATATCTTTGGAACCACGTTACAAGGAAATCATATCAATTGGTATATAGACTTCGAAACTGAGCATCCGCATGCTACCTGGGACGACATGGAACGTAGTTTTTTACACAAATTTAGAAAACTGAAAACTAGTTCCGAGATACTCCGAGCCTTGGGTAACATCACTCAAGATAGGAATGAACCTGTCGACAAATTCTACGACAGATTCAAACAATTGGCCGACAAGCTGAGTCAACGGCCTGAAGAAGATTATTTGTGTGAATGGTTCAAAAAGGGACTGTTGCCTTGGATTCAACAGGGAATAGTAATCCGTGGCGTCAAAACCTTGAACGACATACTCACCGCTGCCAACGATATCAGCAGGGAGCTGGGAGCCTTAAATCGTACTCAGGCACCATTGTTACCATTGCCAGCCTTGCGGGCCGAAAATCGGCCAACACCCACGGTCTGCGGCACGTGTGGAAAAATTCATAGCGGCCGTTGTTGGTTTGCGCCAGGGAGTGTGAGGACAGACGATGCCCGACGATCTCGGCCAACTACTGCCGCCATGTATACCGAGGAAGTCAACGTGGATGCATTCCAACCAGGACGAAACGATACTTGCTGGGAGTGTGGTTCTCCGAATCATAGGAGGGGACAGTGCCCGGTGCTACGACAACGGTGGTCACAACCCCAAGCACCCCCGGATCAGAGTCGACCTCAGCCCCCCTTGGACAACCAAAAACATCCGCTGCCTAATCGACGGGGTGGTGTGACACTTACCGAGGTCCACAATGCCGAGACTAACGTCTCAACTATTAGTACTGCCGCGGTCACCCACGCGCTCCAAGGCTAACGTAACAGACCATGTCATAGAACATCGAAAACCTTTCCCTCCCAATCATTGGGAGAGACTACACGATATTCGAAAAGACTTGCAAAAAGACTTGGAGACATCCACGCTGAACCCATCAATCCAACACATATTAGAGGATACTATGTTACGATAACATTATCCAAATTGCTCAAATTAAGCCCAGAATTACAACAGTACCTTCAGCAAGTTAACCTGACTGAGTCTAGCAATGATCCAGCTGTAATCGAGGTCAACGCAACTACCTTAGACCCTGATGCCGCAGTGGATACACTTGCAGTTGGGACACCATGAATTAACCAATGTATTGGTCGACGGAGGCTCTGGTGTCAATGTCATGAGTGAGCACTTGAGGAAACATTTGGGACTACCTGAGCCAAAAAATGCCAAGTTTATTTTACGCATGGCAAAATGATGATCCCGTCACTCCCCTTGGAATCTTAGCCACCGTAGCAATCACCACACATGGGGTATCTACGCCTGCCACGTTTGTTGTCATCGACATGCCTCACAGCAGCAACTTTCCAATTATCCTTGGACCGCCCTTGGCTTCGAGACATGAACGCCGTCCATGACTGGTCGCGGAACCACATACGGATCCAGCGGCAAGGAAAGACGGTAATTATTCCCGTAGACAGTTGTATCACCCGTGCCAAGGCAGCACAGATAAGACATAAAGCTGGCAACCGATTGGGTAACCGGACTAAACAACCTGCTCAAGAAGCTTTGGTGCTCCATGCTAACCCAAGCCTCATTCCTTTAGCGGAAATTCACCTCGCCAGTTTGGTGACTGATCCAGAGAAAATGGATCTACCGCCACGATTCTCCCAAGAAAACCGCGGGATCCGTTACGGTCAATGCTACCCCCAGCCTTCAAAGCCTTGGAAAACGAGGTAGTTACTGGTTGGACCCACGGCGCCAAAGAAAAGGTAGAATTGGTAAACCTGGGCACAGCCAACAATCCCAATTCATTAAAATCAATGCGGATGCTCCTGCCAAAATCAAACACGCTGCGATTGCATTATTCCACGAATACCAAGATATTTTTGCGTGGAACCACGAAGACCTCAAGGGCATTCCAAGGACTTTGGCAGAGCACACCATTGATTTGATACCGAACGCCACGCCAGTCCAACAACGGCGCTATCGAATGAACCCAACTATGCTGCCCGAGTCAAGGAGGAACTCGACAAGCTACTAAAAGCCAAATTTATTTCCCCTGTCGATTCCGCACCATGGTTGTCACCCATGGTTATTATACCAAAAAAGAATGGTGCATTACGCATTTGTGTAGATTTTAGAAAACTTAATGCAGCCACCAAGAAAGACCACTATCCCTTGCCCTACATGGAAGAGATAATTGACGAAGTTGCAGGGCACGAGATGTACTCATTCCTCGATTGTTTCTCAGGGTACTACCAAGTCGCCATGGCCGACCAAGATAAAAACAAAACCGCATTTTCCACAGAATGGGGGCCTTACCAATTCGAACGAATGCCTTTCGGAGCTAAAAATGCTCCCATGACCTTCCAAAGGGTGATGGAGCTTATATTTCGACCATACTTAAAACGATTTTTTTCGGATCTACCTAGACGATGGCACTGTCTACGGACAAATGCAAGACCATGTCGCCCACTTAAAGCAAATTTTTGATGCTTGTCGGGCAAATGGTGTTAGCCTAAATGCGGACAAATGCATGTTTTTATTTTTTGCCGGGGTCATCTTGGGATACATCGTCTGTAAGTATGGTAAAACTCCCAGACCCGGCCAAGATCAAGGACATCTTGGACATGACTCCCCAAGGACCAAAAAGGCGTTCAGCGCCTGTTGGGGCTCTCCCAGTTCAACCGCATCTACATTGAAAAATTAGCCCATATCACAGCCCCGATCACGGCTTTAAATCACTCCAAATACTCTTATCCTAGAGATTGGACACCGGAGGCCCAGGCAGCCTTGGACAAGATCAAAGCTGCCTATACTCACGCCCCGATCCTTATAGCCCCAGACTGGACCAAGCCATTCCACGTACACACAGACGCCTCTAACTGGCAGTCGGGGTAATGCTAGCCCAGAATATCAACGGCAAACACGATCAGCCCGTTGCTTACGCTAGTAGATTATTAAACCAGGCCGAACGGAATTACTCCACGACGGAAAGAGAGGCCCTTGCCATGATTATGCCGTGAAGAAATTTCGCCATTACCTCTTGGGAAAGAAATTTAAATTCATGGTCGACCACCACAGTCTCTCCTACTTGGTAAATCAACCTTTGGTCACTGGTAGAGTTGCTAGATGGATCATGATACTATTAGAATATGACTTCGAGGTTGTGTACATACCGGGGAAAACGACATATTGTGGCAGATTATTTGTCCAGGGATCCAATACCACCGAGGAGGGGATCGATGATTCCTTTAATGAGTTTATATATTCAAGCAGCCACCATGGTGACACAAGCCGACCCCGATTGGACTGATAAAATCATACAGTACCTGACAGTCGGCATCTTCCCACCAGGACACAAGGAACAAGAAAGACCAGCTTCGTAAGACCCACGCTACCCTACGGTCGTCCATGGTCGTTGTATCGTCGTGGCCCAGACCATGAAGTCCGATTGTGTGTACCTCTCGTGGACAACAGGCCATCCTCTCCCACCTCCACGATGGCCCCGCTGGCGGTCCAAGGCCCTGAAACCACTATAAAGAAAATATTAACAGCCAAATATTGGTGGCCGACTCTCCATCGGGACGTATACACCTACATAAAAAATTGCCACGCTTGTCAGATATCCACCACGAATTTCCAATACCAGGGAAAGGTTCCCTTAAAATCCACACCACCGTTGGGACCGTTCAACGATGGGGTTTGGACTTCGTGGGACCCATTCGCCCGGCAACCCGTCAAGGCTACAAATACATTCTCGTAGCCACAGACTACACTACCAAGTGGGTGAAGCAAGCCGCTCCGAACTACTAACGCGGTGGTCACGGC